>WBMY01018579.1:0-50204 GCA_013397315.1 Donacobius atricapilla
TCTTACATTGTAACCTGGGACAACACTGTAGTTAAAGTTAATTCCAAAGGCAGCCAAAAGTCCTTACCCACAAATTTAAACCCTCTCTATTTTAAATTTCCACATTCTTAAAATGATTTGACTACTTTGCATAGAAATCGAGGCATATTAATACACCTAATCTGTATGTGCATGCATAGAATACCCCATGGGAAATCATTTTATTCAATTACATAAACATTTAACCTGTTATAGAAAATGAAACTATGTAACTTAGAGAATATAACTTTACAACTCATATTCTGCAACAAAGATGCAGTATGCTAAGCAAAACTTAATCCCTGGTCAAAGATGTTTTAACAAGAAAAGAAATAGAAATTATTAAATTTCAAATTTGTCATTCTAATCTTTGTAATTTTTTTGAAACAAACATCCCATATGATTTGCCAGAACACTGTACTCTTTGGGTGTTCTGCACTTCCCTTCACATCAGGTTCCATGGGTTTTATACTGATGTCATAAGTAGTGAGCAACCTTCTTGTTTAGAAATTATGCCCTGTTGACTCAGCGGTCAAGACCTGACAATTAGATTTCTAATTAAACTTAGTACTGTTACAAGTTCACATATCCATATTAATTTCTTGTTTCAAGGTATACAAATATTTTTATCTTAATTCTGCATGATCCCTTTTTTTGGCATCCTTTGTTATCCTTTCCTCCTACTCTCTGTTCAGTTTAGTTACAATCACCCTGGCAGACACAGAAGAGACAGTGTCTCCCCCATTCTCTTTTGCTTTTCTGTCCATTTCTTTTGAGAGGGAAGCTCCAGACACCTCAGGCTACAGTAACAGTGATTGGGCCAG
The DNA here is from genome assembly GCA_013397315.1 of Donacobius atricapilla. NCBI lineage: Eukaryota > Metazoa > Chordata > Aves > Passeriformes > Mimidae > Donacobius > Donacobius atricapilla. Next base: position 843 of record WBMY01018579.1, read on the forward strand.
TCAGAGACAGCTCCTCACTCTGATATATCTGCTTATTTGGCCTTCTGTCTTTCTTTGCCTTCTTTACAGAGGAAAGGCTTTCCTGCATGTGAAGTGTCCTGAACCACTTCTAGACTTTCTGAATGTTTTCTGATGTGATGAGCCAAAACATTAAACAGTCTCCTTGCTGTCTTCCTATCCATTAAGTAGACTTGTTTCTTATAAAAAAACAGGGGGTAGAAATGTTTCTGTTTTCTGAGCATTCCTTCTGGCTTGGTCACATCTGGTGCTTTGTTGTTCTGATTTATGCTCAGATCCCTGAACTGAGTTTTCAGTGGTGTATATATTATATTCCTCTGAAAGAAATAGGTGAGACAAAACATCCCATTCCCAGGTGCTATGGCTACATCTACACTGTCATTTTGCTGGGAGGCCACAGATGCTGCCTGAAGGTGCGCAGAGCCCAACTCCATCTATCTTAACAGCATTTGTGAACAGCCCAGGCTCCAGCTGACTTTGTAGTAAACAGAGCCAACGCTACCCTCTCTACTCAAAATAAGCCCAAACCTCAGGGAGTTAGGTTTCAAAAGGAAGACAGCAATACCAAAGTACTTTTTTCCTCCAACAATGTAAAACATTAACTAATTCAATAATAAAGTACAAAAATAGGTGTGCTTTACAACTATAAGTATACTTGGAAATATCTTCCCTAAGAAAGAATACAAACTGGTTTACCTCAAATTCAGATACAACTGGACTTCTTAAAAAAACAGCTGTTATGGAAATTGTTTACTTGAAGAAGACTAGTTTTATTTTGTTTGCCTTTTTCTCTTTATTTTGTTTGCCTTTTTCTCTTTATTTTAAATAATGCTGCCAACAAAGATAATACAAGGAGCTTAATAAACAACCAAGATTGCTATCGGACTTAACAAAAAGATTATCTTTAAAATTGTATGCTCTGATTAAAAAAAAAATCACATTTTCTTCAATTTATCGAGCAGGTAAAATACAGTTTGGAGAGCTTTTCCTCCAATGCCCTTGTTCAAAGCAGGGTCAGCCAAAGGCATTTTCTTGGGGCTGTGTGCCATCAAGTTTAATGTCTCTAAGGACAAAGAATCCCCAATATCTTTCTGGCAAACTTGTGCCAGTGTTCAGTCACTCTCAGAGTAAAGATGTTTTGCCATGTGCTCAGATGGAACCTCCAGAGTTTCAGTTTGTGCTCCTTGTCTCTCATTCTGTACTTTGACATCCCTGAAAAGACCCTGGCTCTGTTTTCTTTGCATCCTCCCTTCAGGTATTTACAGACATTGCTAAGTTACTCCTCCTCAGGAGTAAAAATCAGTATGTCCTTTTGTCTAGTTTCATGAGGTTCCTATCTGCCCAATTCTTCAGCCAATCCAGGTGAAAGGCAGCACAACCACACAACTTATCAGCCACTCCTCTCAATATTGTACCATACGTGAATTTGATCAGTGTGCACTTAGTTCTGTTTTCCATGTCATTAATAAAGATATTAAAGAGAATTTCACCCAGTATTGACCACTGGGGTATCCCACTGGGTTTCGCCTCCAACTAGAGTCCAATTTTTCAAGCAGTTCTAATTCCACCTCATTGTCTGCTCAGCCAGATCATACTTCATCAGTTTCTCTATGANCCTCTTTACCAAAGATATTTTTGCCATGGTTAGTCAGGTAGATCCCATCTCTCCTAAGCAGATGTTGATCTTCAAATAGTGTTCCATGGTGATAGAAAACAAATTCCTGCTCCCAGCACCAGCTCTGCAATTAGTTAATAACACACTGAATCACTGCCCTCCTCCTTATGCCCTTTGCCCTCACCAGCAGAACTCTGGAGAACACTATCAGTCTTTGATAGCCCAAACCATCACCCTCTGATCTCTGTAGTCACTTTCCATACTCACCAGGGTGCCACTAGCATTCCCACTGGTGCCCACACAGAAAACCAGGGGATTTTTAGCTGGGGGTGTGGACAGAGCTCAGCAGGCTCTCCACAACATCAAAAGCAGCGAACTTTTCTAGACAACAGGCCAGGCTAGTATATGCATATTATTTATCAGCACATTTCTTGAAAGAATTTCCACTCAGGCCAAGATTTCCCTCCCTAAAATGCCTAAGAGTAGTTGAGGAAGAATAGGCACTTGCCAGCAAGCAGTAAAGACAAGGCCACGATGCTTTTTGCCATCTGCGGGGCCAGGGAAGTTTAGCCATATCAATCCATGCTATGTCATGCTGTTCTTCCTGAGGTCAGCTAGAGGACCTTAGTCCATTCTCTCTTCTAGAATTAAACAGGAAACTGAGGACCTGGAATGATGGATCCCACAGAGGAAAAGATGTTTTTAGTATTATGAAAGTAGAGAAGGAGAAAATGTTAGCATCAAATAAGGAGAACATAAGAAGAGATGGAAAGAGAAATCATTCAGTATGCATTTGATTTATGAATCTTAATACGACAGAAAGTGAGAAATTTTATATAAGCCACAAGGGGTTACTTGGAATTGAATGAGTCATTTACTGAAAGAATTTGAACAGAGGATGACTCTTTATTAGTGGACTGGTTTTAAAAAATGAAAAACACTTTCAAAGTCAGACACAGCACAAAAAGACAAACACAGGATAAAGCAAGGGAGGAATACCATAAAAAGATTGATAGAAATGATGATAAAACTCAAGTGCACACTCAACATAGAAATGAGCTAAATAAAAGATTAAATTTAAATTTATGGAGACTAATAAAAATGGATGTAAGCTCATTAATAGAAGATTATTAAAGTCCATCTAGTTCTCTGCATACAAATAAATATGTGATAAAATGAGCCTAAATAGAAATTTTTTAGAAGAGAATAATAAAAGTTTATTAATATCATGGGATATAAATTGTCTTTAGCAGAGACCGACAGTGTAATGACGCTGGAACAATTAAGACAGAAAGGGAGAATTAGAACTGTGATATATAGGTAGGAAGGTGATTTTGCTAATATATCTCTTGTGCATTTTTAGAAATGATGCAGTTGAACAATCACCACGCAGGCTGTATCCAGAGAGGAAAAACATGAACTCCTTAGGTAATCACAGGCTTACAGGCCAGATTGTGAACATTTTAAGGTGAAGTGGAATTAATTAAAGTGCTTACCTCAGCTAGGATTTGTGCTATCTTATTTTATATACACTAGTGTTTGTATAGGTGGTGGAGGGAATTTTATTCCAACTTAATACTTAGCTGCAGCTTGACATTTTTCCATAAAACTTTATCCCCTGTGTCCAAAATCCCAGAGGCTGTGATTTAATCCTGCCTTTTTTTTTTCCTGCCTTTTTTTTCCCCCCCCGCATTTTTTTTTTCCTGTTCAGACCCATCCACTGGTATTCCTACTAGTATTACTTTTTTTACCTGTCATTTCCAATTGAAGTTATCTCTTCTGATTCTTAAGGATAAGCAATCTTAGATATTGGTCAGGGCTATCAGTACATTCGGTTTGTCCTCCAAGTTCCCAGAGGTTGGCAAGATTCACAAAAATTTCAAAAGAAGACTGGAACATACAGTTAATCCACTAAAATATCCTTCCCCTTGGAAAGGGTTAATGGAGAATTTAAGAAAGAATTTGACATCCGCCAGATAGCAACAATTCAGCATTGAATATTTAAGCCACTTTCTTTCCAAGGGGAAAAGAATTCATGGTGATCTTTTCACGTATGACCTGAGCACGTGTACCTTATTTTTTTTTCCAATTTATTTTAACTTTAGTTATCTACATTTATATGCTCTTTTTCCACTCAACGTGGCAAGAGATTGCAGACATGCAGCAGGATTCCACCAGAATTTTACACTGCTTAAATACTGTAAGAAAGAAGATTCTTTTAGGCTCTTTCAAGAAATCACACTTAGACACACTTTTTTTCTAAGAAATTAGAATGGTTTAATTCTGCAAGTGGAGATTGTAATATGGCTACTGTGTTGGAATGTGATAGGGGAAGCAAGGAAAAAAACAAGCAAATAAATTCTAACTCTGAAGATTAAGGCAAATTAATCTGATATAATCATGGATGAATGCTGAAAGTTAATGTATTTTTTTTTTTTTTTTTTCCAAGCTATAAGATTAAATGGAAAGATTCTGGAACATCTTTTCTTTAGATATAGAAATGAAAGGAGCAGTTTTATGGTGGAGTTTAATAAGTTTGTAAGGTGTTTGGGCTGATAAGTTTCCTAGATACTGTTCTTGGGAGACAGTCTGAAATTAATTTATATGGAGAAAAAATATTTGGGGTACACAAACAGAAACCAGACTATATCATTTGGTCTAAGAAGAAAAGGATGGTCTCCCACCTGTTACATTAGTAATCTGGTTTACGATCTTCTCTCCTTTCTCTTCACTTTCCTGTACCTGGATGCATTTTATTCCGGAGTTCCATATTTTCCTTTCTTTCATAAGCGTCATTTCTCCTCACAAACATCCTTATACCACCCATGCTTTTTATATTTTTTTTGAGTTCCCACTCCTACCATTTAATTTTCCTGGTCTGGCGACTCTGTATGACCTGACTTGGCCATGACAGATGGTCTGTCTATGCACATTCTTCTTCCTCCCTTAGACTTTTTTGTTTACAGATGACCAGGGAAATGTTTTGAATCAAAAATATTTTTAATGACACCTCTACAGAATAAGTATGAGCAAACTTGCATTATCTCCTCCCTTCTAGGATCAGGCAAAACATCCTGGGTTCTGGATTAGACATTGGTTTTGAGAGCTATATCATGCAAACTTCAGTTCCTAAACTTTAATTATTATTTTAAATTAAGGTAAGGAAAAAGGATTAAGCAGATGTCAATGCCCTTGTGCTGAGTTATGAGAAAACACAAAATGTAGCATTCCAAAATCATGATCACCTGTTCATCAGTATTTAAGGAGATATTTCTGTATTATTTCAGAAATGACAGGGTAAAAGATATTATCCTGTGGAGTGATTTCAAAGAAAAAAATAGAAAACACATAACCAAATGTGAAGTAGGGACAGATAAGAAACAAAATTCGGCTACACTTCTACTTTTATGATGAGAAGATAGCTTCACTGACTCAACTTTTTGCCAAGTAAAAGTACTACTACTTCCACAGTATATTTCCAGGGGAAGACAGAAATATGACATAAAGGTACAAAATGTCTGACATTAAGTTATAAAACACTTTCACCACATTATCTGATATTGGAGATTTATATCCTTCTGTAAAAGTATGTTGTCAGTTTGTGCATTCCAGTGGGAACTTGTCTAACTCATTGATTATTTGTATATAAATATATATATAAATCTCATAAACCAATGATTCGGGTTGAATCAAAAAGAATGAAAATCTCAAAGAATAGAACAGAGGGGACATTTAAAAATCCCAGCTACTTCCTTTTTGAAATATAGCCATTATTTAGGGGCAGAATTAAAATTAAATTTTAAACCAGCTATCAAAGCTTAATTTAATTTTAGATCAATAAATTTACTTATATGGTAAACTGGTATCTAGAACTGAATAGAAGCAATTTTACCAAGATCTAATCAGACATTCAAAAAATGGTGAAGAAAGCTTCAGGCATTGGAGAGAAACCCAAATAAATTAAAAACCAAATTGAAAACAAAGATAAATAGAAATCACAGAACCAGAAACAAAAATAAAAATATTGCAAAGAACCTTGAGTAGAACCAAAATATGCCCCATTTCCCAAGTGAATAATGTATTCTTTAAAGAAAATTGATATGTTGTTCACAATAAGACGAACACGCAAACACCAGAAACACTGTCTAAAATAGCTGCTAAACAAGCCTATGTATGCTGCTGAACTTATCCTTCTGCTTTCAAGAAATTTGATGTAGAAAGAAAATATTTAATCTACTTGTTTATCCCAGAATTTTAATCTTTATAGTGATTAAATTAAATTTAGTGTATTAAGGCAAAAATTTTCTATCACTTGGAGTTCATATGTAGCACAGCGAGGTCAAGTTAGTATTTGTGGTAAGAACATCTTCATGAGTAACAGCAAAAGGAATCAGAAGCCCTCCACAAACATACATGTAGTTATCCAGCCTCCCTGCACTTTCTTCTCAGCCCCAGGTCAATTAACTGCTCAGGCTAGAGCCAAGGAAGATCCATCATCTCTGTGGTGTCAGAGACTGAAATAGTTCATGCCTCAAACATTGATATAAAAGAGTTCTGCCTATTATAACAAAAACTGTATAAAGAAGCTGCAACCAAAGAAGCCTCCTTGAAGATACCTGACTGGAACTTTGGACTGTAAGTTAAACCACCTAGATAAGATGCTATTGTCCAATCATTCCCGCCTAGGGAAAAACAAACAAGGCTGAGGCGGAGGAATGCATCCATAAGATGTTTGTTGTGAAAGCCAAATGCAGCAGACATCCTTCCCTGGCTGAGTTTGGGGTGGGGCAAACCACAGCCCACAGAGACCAGGTTTGCTCCCCCCAAAACCAGAAAGGGGAGGAAGTTTCATGTGTAAACTCTGGTTAAAGGCAGTGAACACCAATCCTCCCTTACACAAACTGGCCCAGCTGTGGAACCCCCAACCTCACAGGTCACATCCATGGGACATTCAAGTGAGAGCCAGCCGAGAGGATGACATAATCCAGCAAAGATCCTCCAAAGGCCCCCCCCCCGGGGTCATTCCTGAAGCCTTGCACCACAGGACTGTACATGATGCAACCAATCCAGAGTCTGCTGTAAAAGACAATGGCAAACTCCCCACCCCAGGGAGGTGCTTGGGTTTTCCTACCTAACCTGATCACAGAACCCCTCAGATTCTGTGCTTTTCTGGAGGGTGGACCTTCACCACCAAGAAGACAAGCTGGAGAGGATCAAATGAGAATCACTGGGATCCACGGAGTGGTGATATTTTCCTTATTCTGTCCCTGTCACTCTCTTTCTGTCCCCCACCTATTTTCTATTACATTCTTTCTCTCTCTCTCTCTCTCTCTCTCTCTCTCTCTCCCATATTTACCATCAAACAAAACCCACAGTATTATTCCTGGCATATGGTCTCGTTTGCACCGTAGTTCAGGAAGAGGCATTTCTACAAACATTAGTAACTGGATCTTGACATAAACTCTGGGGAAGATCCATTTCTCCAGTGCCTTTGACAACAACTGAGCACAGCGCAGAAGGCAGATGGCCCCACCTCTGACATTTTACTAAACCACCCATAGCCTGAAAGTTTGCAAAAAGTTCAGACCTGAAGTTAAGAATGTATACTAAGGTATATTAAAGCAGAGCTAGAAGTGGGTGTCTATTGATGTTAGTGTAGTTGGTCATATTCTCCCAATTAAGGAAAGAAGAACTAGAATGCTTTGCTTCTAAATAAGTAGAAGATAGAAACAATCACCAGAGCTATGCAGATTAGCATGTCTCCTGTATGTGCACTGACCACTGCAAGGTCCTGATGATAAATAGTTTCAAGTAGTAGCCCACAGGATGCGGAAGATGAAAATCAAATCTTTTAGAAGTTACAATTTTGATTTCTGTTATTCCCAATTATTTTGAAATACCTTACAGCAGTAAGAATCCGGAATCAATAAGGAAAACAGCAGCTAGATGTTGGAGGTTTTTTTCAGTTGTGACACTTTGTTTCATATTTTCAGTACCTGTGGTTAACAGGAAGAAATTTCATAAGTATTTTTTCTGAATAATGATTTTTCACTTTCCAGTCAGCTATATGGAAAATAAAGACTAAAGAAAAATTAAGTTGATTGAGAGACAACAAGCCTTGTGATCCCTAAAAAACTCATCCCATTATATCTGTAAGAGACTATCACCATTATATTAATAATCATCATCTCCAGGATGGAATAGATTTTTCTATCTAAGAGACTGAACAAGCTTTCAAACCAAATTTCTCCATTTCCTCCACTTGTTACACTTTTTTTCATGCTCTGAGAAGTCCTGGAGCATATAAACTCAATTACTTTTGGATGAAACTAAACTTCCTGAGCACACATAACGTTTTCCAGTTGCTAATATAGTTGCAGTCCATAGGAGCACTCTCAAGCTGCTCCAGAAGAAAACTCTCAGAAGAGCAGTGTGGATGTCAGGTTCCCAGAACCAGTCATTTGATTGTATGTCCTCTGATCATACAACATGCTTACATAGGACATTCCTCAAATCAGTGCTAGGATCAAAGATATTTTAAAAATTATTTTCTCAGTCAATAGCTGTTAGCTGCCTTAGAGCCTCTGAGTATGTAGGAATATTCTGATGTCAAAGATGAAGAAACAGAAGAACATTAATGTCTAGTATCAGTGTAAAACTTTAAACACAACCCAGCTGCAATCCTTGCAAACTGCTCCATGTTATGTTTTTAATTTTGTTTTTATTCAGTCTTAAATACATTGGCTATAATTATATGGGAAATAAGGTATAATTCTTGTAAATAATGGCTTGGATTATTGATTGCAGTTTAATGAGATTATACTGTTACTCAAAAATTGGGTATGCTATTGGATTTGGATCTATTTGTAACTTTAGTCCAATGGCTTTTAAATCAGGTCACTGACCAGTACATTTGCACATCCTCAACGAAAGCAAATTTACCCACATTATGCTTTGTGAAGCATTTCAATGTAGCAGCGAGCTCTAAGATGGTATTATAAAACCTTGCAGATAAGGGCATATAATTTTATCTGAATAGCAATACTAGTTAAATATACCATGTCAGTACAGCTCTTCTCACTCCTGTTCTTTACCATTAGCAGCAAAAATTCCTGACTGGCAGTTAAAATGATTGTCTACTGAGATCTCAAGAGTTAACCAGGCCAATTTAAAAAAAAAAACTTGAAAAAGCTGCAATATCTGACTTCAGGATTTTTGCAGCATTTGCTACATCTGATTACTTTTCAGTTCCTAGCATTCATACTGATGCAAATTGTTATATTAAATCTAAAATAAATTTCTTATTAAATGTTTGGCTTTCTATTTATTTTTAACTTTTTTTCTATGAGACATGGTATTAGATTTAATTCTTCATTACCAGATTTTTTAAGATAGAGATTTTTTATTTGTGGAGTTTTTTAAATTATTATTATTATTATTATTAGTGTATTCTACTTTTTATAAGACCAGCTAGAAACTCTTATATTGTTTTATAACCTATGTAATATCCCAAAAGAGAAAAACTTTGAAAGGCACATCTAAATAACCTTTACAATTAATTCATATAAATATAAACATCCTGAAATACTTGTCAAAAAACTAGAGTTTTTATGTTAATATGAAAGAAGTCTTTGATACTATATTAGTAAAGATATAAAAGTCATGCAATGAGGTATAATTCTCTGCTACAATGATCAAAGTGGAACTGAACTTAAGGAAATTTGACCTTTATCAAAAAATTATTCAGACGAAGAGATATCTGATCTAGAAAGAAAGCTCCCAACATCTATGAGTTGATACTATAATTCAATAGTAACTATAAACATGTTCTTTCAGTTTAATGGAACCAAAAAAAGAAAAATCTAAGTCCTTAAATTCAAATATTGAACAAGAATAATTTCCAGTATCTAAAGTATCAGATGTGGAACAATAGCATGCTAGTTATCTGCTACGGAGATTTTTTGATAAATATAAATTATAAGATATAAAATATTTTACATCTCTTTCATTTTATTGCAAATAAAATACATATTGCTGACACCAAGGGGGTTTTTTTTCACTCTAATATAATTAGATGTCATGTTATTACCATATGTTTTAACATTCATCTGAGACACGTAAGTTGTGTCCAATATTGTGGACTTACAACTCAAATAGTTCAGTGATCCACAGATCCCTGCTTCTCAGTGGTGGGCAGGATGTGTGCTGTGTCTTATCTCTTGCATTGTTAGCCAACCTCCCTGTGGGTGGAGGTCGTCTCCTGCTGTAAATCTTCATCCCCGCATGTGTAGGGATACTGGTTTTGACAGTGTGGTGCAATGTAGGCAATTAATAAACCCAAACAAAAGAACTTATAATAAAATCATGCTTTTCTTTCGAGAGAACTGAGCTGTTACCGACTTTTCTAAGTTTGTGGGCCCTAGGCAAGAGAAAGCAATCTAGAAGGGACCACAGGGGCTGCATGGTGAAGAAATGATTTGAAAACCATCTTTTTCTTACCTCATATTAAAGGACCTTCTTGTTAAGGAAAAACAAAAAGTTGTTCTGGTCATAGAAATAGGTGAAATAAGTAAATTCAGAGCACTAGTATTATCAACACCTACTGTTGCTCCAAAGTGTTCAAGCTCTTCAAGACCAGGTTGGATGGGGCTTTTGAGTAACGTGGCCTAGTGGAAGGTATCCCTGCCCATTGCAGGGGGCTTGGAACTGGATGATTCTTAAGGTCCTTTCTGACCTGACCCATTTCATGGTCCTGTTATCCAGAAACATCTTGTCTGATGCCTGAGCAAAAACACAGGAGAAAGAATATTTATCAATAAAATATTAGACCAATAGCCACATTAAAAAAACTTTCTTTTCCTTCTAAACTTCCTAAAATTCTGTGAAAAGGACATAATTCGCACATATTATACAATAATCTGACAGTTAAAATATCTCATGGCTGTTTTAATATGCAAAGTAATTTTTACTTTAAAATTGTCTTTATCTTTTCCTAATAGGAACCTTATTAGGGAAAATGGATGCAATTATAAAAAAAAATTACATTTTCTCACGTATATTAATTTATTTTCTATCACAATAAAAGAGATTGTCAGGGCATAAGGGAATGATCTGGTTACAAAAGAATATTAAAATTTGAAAATAGGTTCATTAAGGATTTTAAAAGAAGGGAAACCTAATCGACATTCAACTTTTATGTTCTAATTACATGATGATTGATCAGTAATCACCATTGTCTCCTGTCACATGCACTAATAAAAATCTCTCCCAAGTGTACAGCAAAGTGCCAGAACATTAACTGAATTACACAGCAAGCAATTTTTGGTTTAAACATTTTTAGTAGTCTTGGTTGCATTGTTCAGAGTTTGGTTTTGATTTTTTTTTTTTTTTTTGGTTATGGTGATAGGTGGACAGTAGAGATTTTTTCCATCATTAAAAAAAAAAATATAAAAAAAAAGAAAGAAAAAAAAAAGAAATCTAGCTGATTCACAAATCTAATTTAATAAGCTTTAGTTAATTTCTAGACTACTGCAGTAGCTTCAGAATAATCTCCAGCAGAATCCTGCCAATGGGGCCATGGACTGCAATCTATACACTGGCTTGGGAGGAAATTTCCACTTCTCTCAGACATCTCTGACAGGGAGTTTAGAATGAAATGCCATTGAATTATTAATGTTACAATTTATCAAACCTGCAAATGATTCATTTTTTTTTCTCTTCTCCCCTTATTGGATAAGTGATACAGACATTATTGATGAAATGGTCATATGCTACTCCATCATATGGAGCATTACAGGTCAGTCTGTAATTTATGTTTTTTGCGCAAAGAAGAAAAAATCAGAAACTCCAAACTATTTTCAGAGAGTGACAAATGTCAACATTCAGCACCTTGTGATCAATTTTAATTCCTGTATGATGTAAACACATATGTTAAGTTCCTGTCATTACAGTAATTTCAGTAAACATAATTAAAATAAATATGTATCCACAGCTAATTCACAGTTGTACCTTGAGCTATTGCTGCTATTTCTGATTCTAAATGTGTGTACTTAGCTGTAAAGAGAATATAGAAATAGCACAACTGGTTTTTACTGTACTGAAATACCAAACAGTTCTTCCAGTTTGAGACTGGAACCAAGCAGTCTTCTATATTTAATGGAAAGATGAAATGAAGAGAAGTATTTCAGAAGCAAGACATTCTCATACAAAAGCAAATGGTTTACATTCTTGGTGTCTGCAGAGATTATCTTTACAAAAAATATTATCCTTAGTAAAGGTTAAAATAAAATTCAGAAATTGATTGCTAACAGCTATAACAGTATACCAAAACTGGGAAGCAGAACTTTGAATGAGCACATAAAATTTTGAGTGAAGTGGCAAATTAAACTTTAATTTGGAAAAAAAAAAAATATAGGCCTCCAATTTTTTTTTTGTTTGAAGAATAAAACTTAAGGATAAAATTCCCATGCAGTTAATAAAATTTTACAATACCCTGAAAACAAATGGAACAGTTTTTCTTGCAGACCAGAATAAATTTTTTCTTTTTCTTATAATCAGTTTAGATGTATTTTTTTTCTTTTTTTTTCTTTTTTTCTTTTTTTTTTTTTTTTTAGGACCGAAAAGAGCAGGTTTAAAAGAAAAAAACTTCATGCTTTAGAGTTCGAGATTTGACCTTAGCTGAGAAAAGGCTGTGACACAGTGAGAAGATGTAGACTTTCTGGCAAACTCTGCAGCTTTGCAGAAGTGTTTATCAGCCTTGTAGGGTGCACTTGGACTCATAGGAACAGTTTTGGCCATGCTTCAGGACTTTAATTCCTGACTGCCATGGTTCTTGCCTGTTCTCAAGATCAGCACAATAGTGTTAATTCTGCAGAAGAGCCAAATTCAGCAATACCCAGCTTTAAACTGGCCTCCCAGCACACCCTCAAGCAGGAAAAGGACCACAGTCATTAAAACCCAATCATATTCTGTGTCTGTAGATCACACACCGGCATTTGCTTGCCTTCACATGACTAGCTCTCTTATTTACCTGGAATATCAAGTTACAACCAAAAGCACCTGAGGTCTTGTCAAAAAGAAAGGCACACAGCTGAGGAAAAAATGTAAAAGCTCCTTATACTTCAGAGGGGTCCCAATATCACTAAAGGAAATCTCACCCTCACTGTCAGGAGTGGAAAGGGCCCCAGACACATTGCACCCTAGCCAAGCATCCAGAAAGTCTACTTGATGCTGCAGATTAAGTAGCTGCCTGCTTTTAGTTTTCTAAACAACACAAACTTTTCTAGCATTGCAACTCTTTGATACCACAGGTAGAAAAAAAATGTATGCAGCTAGACAGTACTGTATACATCCTAGGGTCCAGTTTGACTCACACCACACATGATATCTGACTCCTTCCATGCACACTCCTTTCCCTCCACACCACAGAGGAGTTGCCATGTGCTCTGCCTTTTGGTTATCTGCACTGTACATTCAGAGTCCACAAATCCAAATCAGACTCTCTTTTTACAGACCTTCCCAAGCCTTGACAAGTAATGCTGGTTTTATGGAGAAAGGAGAGACTAAGTTCTAAGGGAAGTGTTTTAGTCTTAACAGCATTTAGAGGAACACAGGGCAGGATCATCTCTTACTCTGAAGAGAAAAAATTACCAAGGACGTGTCTCAGTTCTGAATATTTGTCATTTTTGTTACCTGTAGTTTACCAAATCATAGAATGGTTTGGGTTGGAAGGTACCTTAAAGATCATCATCACTTCACCATAGATGGGAACCTTCCATGAGACCAGGCTACTCAGAGCCTTATCCAGCCTAGTCTTAACATATCCAGGGATGGGAGTTCCCACCTGTGTAGGAAACCTTTTCCAGTTCTTTACAACCTGCATTGTAAATAATTTCTTCCTAGTATCTAATCTAAACCTATCCTCCTTCAGTTTAAGGCTATTCCCCATTGTCCTGTCACTACATGCCCTTGTGAAAAATTCCTCTCCAGCTCTCTTGCAGGCCCCTTTCGGTACTGGCAGGCTCTAAGGTCAGCACAGAGCCTCTCCTTCCCCAGGCTGAATAGCTCTAACTCTATCCTCAGGCTATCTTATTAAGAGAGGTGCTCCAGCCCTCTGATTAATTTAGTAGCTCTCTTCTGGATTTGTTCCATCAGATTCATGTGGTTCTTGTGTAGTTATCAGGTTTTTTTATATATAGGTAAACATCGTTTGTAAGTTCTGAATTTTATTTTGGCATTCACTGTAACACCAATGTTCTTTCTCATATTAGAAAGCCTGCACTTAATAAGCAGCTTGTGTAAGAAGAGCTATTTGGGAAGATTCTACTCATGAGCCCTTTAATTCTTCTTCACAGATGATGAACCCAGAGGATACTGACTGATCTAAGTCATTGCCTACTCTCTGGGGCTGGAGGGAAAAATCAGCAGTGTTAAACAACACTTACAAGTTCCAATATTGCAGAAATATGAGTAATTTTCCTTTATTATCTTCCTTCCATAAAATACATTTTTCATCTCTTTTTTACCATCTCAGAATTCTAGATTCACCTTTACTGAATGCATCTTAGGACTGCCTTTGACATTATTAATACTTCTTTGTCTTTCCTGGAAAAAAGCATCACAATGACAATGTTCACAATCACATCTATATTTTCATAATTACACCCGGCTGATGGCTTCTAGTCATCCTACTAGCAATGAAAACACCTTCTTCTGTTTGCAGTGTCTTAAAACAGATATGAGGCTCTATTGCTTAGGACCCATCTGGGTTGAGATTAGTTTAAAAGTTAGCAAAATTCAATTTCTTTCATAATTTCACCTATTACTGAAACTGCATTATGTAGCAGCCTCATTACCTAAGGCTACATGGGTTTATATTAGAAAATTATTTGTGTATACTTATATTCAAATTTTCCAAATTTAAAACTTTTATAGAGTCATTTTTCTGACTCCACCTTCTGCCCAAAGGGTTTTTGTGTGTCAGGGATGAAAACACTTCAACAACTTTTAAGTACAGCGAACAAAACAAATACTCTGTCACCATTATTTAAACATTTTAGAATAAATTTAATACCTGTGATTTACAATAAACCCTTGATATTTAACAAGAAAAGTCTCAGAACAATAAAGGAAAACCCACATCTATGTGTAAACTAAGCAAAATGATTTTTAAATCCAGATATTCTCAAGTTTTCTTGGTACCAGATGTGCATTTATAGCAAAGGAACTGATAAAAAGGAAGCTGTTAAAAATTCTCAGTGATTATGTTTATAGGCTAAGACAGGAATTCATTTCATTTATCTGATTTGAGCAACCATAAGAACAACAGAGAGATAATGAAGGGCTTTGCCTAGTTTCTAGAGGATGGCAGTATAAAGACT
This sequence comes from Donacobius atricapilla, assembly GCA_013397315.1. Classification (NCBI taxonomy): domain Eukaryota; kingdom Metazoa; phylum Chordata; class Aves; order Passeriformes; family Mimidae; genus Donacobius; species Donacobius atricapilla. Next base: position 15,855 of record WBMY01018579.1, read on the forward strand.
AGAAGTCAGACTTACCCTGATAGGGGAGTCTGGTTTTGTGCTTGGAGCTTCCAAATACCTAGTGATTAACTCTTTGGCTTCTTTTTCACTGCATAAGTATTTATCTTGGAAGAAGAATATTAGAGCCCCAGGCTGTGAGTAGTCTTTGTAGACAGCAGGGCTTCACCCAGACAACATTTTAAACCATGAGTTTACTGTTTGCCAAGCAACAATCTTCAGGATGACCTGTCTAGTCCAAACATTTTCATATATTCTATTAAATTATCCTCCAATATATAAGATATCTGAGTTCAAGTTGTCTAGTGAGAGTGGCCCATGGCCCACACTAGCCCTGAAACATGCCAAGAAATCTTTTGAAAAAATATGAGATCAAAAAGCATATCATGAGCTGCTCTGGCATCTCACAAAAATGAAGTTCCAGCTTGCAGAAATATTCCTTGACATTATCATGTTTACTAGCAAAGTAGCAAAAAGGTGTAGTTAAACTGTGAAACTTTTATGCCTTTCAACAGGACTCATGTCTGTTTAGTTAGCTGTTATTTTCTAGTGGTCTCAGAAGGATTAAGCATCTCAGGAGGTATAACTGAAAGCACACATGGTCAATATCCAGTGAAATATATGGCAGAGAAGAGTTTGCTTAAGCGTGTCAGCAGAAAGAGCTAGATTTGACAATAATGTCAGTAATGTTGGCCTGAACCTCAGACAGGTTAAAGTTTCTTGTTCTGTCTCTAATCACTGCTGTCTTTCCACTGAGCTGCACTTTCTGCAATGCTGTGAGCATGGAAAAGAAGACACGTCATCCATTTAACGGGAATTTTCTTCCTTACAAAGTCATGCTTATTCTTGTATGGTCTTGTTATCTGGCAAATCTTGTTACCACATTTGCACAGCATTGCAGAAAGTGCAACTCAGTGGAAAGACAGCAGTGTTTTTCTACCTAGAAAAGTCCATTTTCTCATGGTTCAAACACTATCGTGTAGAGCATGGGCAGGAACACAGAAGCTGAGAAGGGAATTATATTGATTTGGAAGAACTACAAAAGAATCTGTTAACCACAGACAGATTGTGTGAGGTACAAGATACTATTGATGTGGGTTGAAATATGCCCTGAAAATTCAGCCTGAACCATGTTTGTGTTGGAAAGGACCTAAAAAATCATCTAGCTCCCACCTCTCTACCACAGGCAGGGACACTTTCCACTAGAACAGGCTAACCCCTCCAAGCTGACTTTGGACACTTCCAGGGATTAGGCATGCACAGCTTCTCTGGGCAACCTGTGCAAGTGCCTCATCACTCCCACAGTAAAGAATTTCTTCCAAATAGCTAATCTAAACCTACCCTCTTTCAGTTTAAAGCCATTCCCCCCTGTCCTGTCACTACATGTGTTTGTAAAAAGTCCCTCTCCAGCTCTCTTGCAAGTCCCTTTAGGTACTAGGCACAGGTGACTAGACACTAAAGGCTTCTCTAAGGTGTCCCCAGAGCCTTCTCTTCCCCAGGCTATGCAGCCCCAGCTCTCTCAGCCTGTACTCATAGGAGAGATGCTCCAGCCCTCTGATCATCTTTGTAGATGCTTTAACAGATGCATGCTGTTCTTGTGTTGGGGGCCCCAGAGCTGGACACACCACTTCAGGTGGGGTGTCACGAGAGCAGAGTAGAAGGGTACCATCAAATTCCACTTGTTTTATCTTTTTCCTGATATATTCTTTCATCACACTTTGATACCATTACCTTTCACTAGAGAAGGAAAGGAAACAAATGAAAAGAATTGATTCTTTTCTCTGACATTCAATTACCAGCCTTATAGATAAACTTACATGCTTTAAAACTTCCCTTCCCACACAGGTCATCTGTAGGCATGAAGAAAGATAGTAAACAAAACAATATGCTCCACTGACATATTCTATTTTCTGTGTAGCTTTATAATGTGCAAATTATTCAAGAGAAATAGTTTCTTGGATCAAACTGAGCTGAAAAAAACATTAGTGATTGCCTAAAGCAACATAAATAAAAGAACATAGTTATGGGTTTTGTTCAGTGTTTGACTTTTGTTCCTGTTTTCTTTTCTAGTGCTGAACCACACTTCTCAACAAAGACAGACCCTGGATGTTTGCAAGTCTTACATAATTTCACTTGGGGACTGTAAGCTTTAGTTCTCCAAAATCTATGCCAAATGCAGTCAAAAACACAAAGAGAAAGATCAAGCACCAAGTAGCACTGGAATGTTCCCAATTTTTAATTTTGCTGTAAAGGAAATACAAACTTCATCATATAGACATACATTCTACACCCTTGTAAATAATTCATCAAGATAACCCATACAAGACTGAAATAAGGAAGAAGGAAAATGAGGAAATTCAGATGCACGTGTAGTACTCATGAGAAGAGAGCAAGCTTTTAAGACAAGGGACTTCTCAACTGAAGTCTTCACAAAACCTGTACACATATATCACCCGTAGCACTCATGAAACTGTGGAATTTACAAATAATTTATAGGTCACACATCTGAAAATATGGTAGTGATTAGCTGTCACAACTTGCCAAGAAACATCCAGACCATCTTATCAACTTTGATTTCCATTTTCATCAGTGTAACCTTGAGCATGCCCTAGACCTGTATAAACAGACATTCTGTTAAGTATTATAATTCTTATTTAAATGAAGTGAAAAAGTAATAATTCCACATATTGCAAAGCAGTTAGTGATCTCATTGTCCCCTTGTGTTGTATGCATATTTGTTTATCAGCATGAAGCAGCTTCTTATCTCTTTTCAAAGCCCAAGGCAAACAAAGTAAATGTTTAATTAGAAACATCAGTTCCTAAACTTATTGGCATTTTTGACTTACAGTGAACTCCCAGCTCACTGAAAAACATCCAAACAACAGAACTTTCTCTACATTTGTATCTACTGGTGTGGGAGAAGTCATTATTAATACTGCTGATGCCTGTTTTTATAAAAACTCCTTTATTCCAATGTCAGTTGAGGAAACATTAAGCAGACATGGATTGATGGTTTAAACAGATAAACTCAACACTAGTTTTTAATCCCCTGAATATATATGCAAATGGATGATGATGACTTTAATGGAAATTCTGCCTACATAAACATTGCCCTCTAATGGGAGAGGAGTAACAAGAGCTACTCAGAATTTATATTTTGATCCCATGGGTCATAACCATTTTAAAGGAATGGGTCTTATTGTGCTTTTATGTAGTGCTTTGATTAACCTTCCATCGCTTCATGGAGTTTGAGGCTTCAGGGATCTTCATCCAGACTGATTTCCTGGATAACACAGACCATTTATTTTCACACAGCAACCCTTTTATTAGTGCAAAAAAAAAAAAAAAATCCCAAATGTTTTATGTTAAAGCACTTCACTTCATAGAGGCTGAGACTGTTGCATAGCACTGCAATGAAGCAGGGAAGCTCAGTATCACTTCAGGGCCCCAGAGTAGCAGAGAACAAAATAGAGGATATACACTTCAATAATCCTGCAGGATTCTCTCTGCTTCAGGTTGCCAAGGAGGAAAAAAAAGAAGGAACTCTGCAGCTCTGTGAATATGAATGACAAAAATATTTCTTTTCACTTCCAGCCCTAGAAGTTGCTCAGCCTGTATTTTTCTTAACACAAATGATTGTTTTATCCCCCAGACAGGTGACATGGTTGGCCTCACGGCACTGCCTTATACTGTCATGGTCACCTCTAGGGTAAGAGGCAGCAAAACAAAATAAAAATAAAGTTAAAAAAAACCCCAAAACAGCAACAATTCCCACCCCCCCCCCCCAAAAAAAAAACCTAAACTAAAATACCACAAAAAAATAAACACAAAATATCCCCAATCTCAACACGCAAAAAAAAAATAAAAGTACTCAAAAAAAGGAAAACTAAAACACACAACAAACAAACAAACAAACAAACAATTTCCTCAATTGTGCCTAGAGGAAAAATTGCCTGCAAATCCTGGAGAAAATATTAGAAATGGTGTTTTCTAAAACCATGTGTCCTAAATCTGAGTTACCCTTCTTTGGACAATATGAATGCTCTCAAAAGGAGAAGTAAAGCTTTTTTCTTTCTTTTTTCTTTTTTTCTTTTTTTTATTCTCCAAACTAATTTATGTTTCTCAGAACTATGGTGAATCCAGTACCTCCCCAATGTTTAATTACCTGCACAGCAAGTAAAATTCTTCTTACCTTAAGGCTGATTTTTTCTAGTATTAACCACCAGTAACTAAATCCTATTTTGACTTTTTCTAGGAGTATTAGAAAGTTTCTAGCCATCAGATTCAGTTATATGTGAAATGATCTTTCAGGCTGCTTTTCAACAAGCTCAAAGGGTTGAGTGCTATAAGTCTCACATTGTTTTGCAATTCATAGATCACTCTGAGTGCCTTCCTTCAAGCTGTCTCAGTACATCCCCCTTAAATTACAGAGGCAGATGCAATGGATTATCATTTCAGCCTTTACAAAGGTGCAGCTAGAGGCAAGCTCACGACCCTATTTCTATTCTTTATCTATACAAGGATCACATTACCTCTCCTTGCCCCCAGCATTACACTGTGGAAGACACAAGGAGCTGGCTATTCTGACTATCTTAAAACCTTATTTTCCAAGATTTACATTCTACCCCTGCAGACTGTCTTCATTTCTTGCCTAGACTAACTTATTTTTCAGCATTTAAGTGCCTTTTTGGGGCATCTGAACACTTAGCGTGGTACTTCTATTTCTGCATGACAATATGCAGTCTTCATTGCTTATTTTTCCATCAATAGTCATGTCATGGCTGGACTTGCCTGGTAAATTGCTTCATGAGCATAAAGAAAGTGTTATATAAATACATACTGAAATGATAGTCCAGGGGTGTACTTCTGTTATTTGTCACAATAAAAAGTAAATTTAGAGATTTGCAGTAGACAAACCTTTAATTCATCTGATAGAACTCCTGTTATTTCTAAGGTCAAAATTTTTAATTATTTTGACACTGGATACCACATTATACCACACAATATAAATAAGTGTAATGCATTTAAAAGCAGTTCTTACTATAGGGTTATAATGATATTTTTAAGCACTAAAATTCTTCACTAAGTTCTAAATCTCAATGAAACAGGAAATCAAGAAAAGACAGAAGATCTGAATTAAATAATGAGATGTTATCTGATTGAGCAGGGGTGGGAAACAAACAAAAAAGGTATGGACATGACAGGCTAAGTACACCTCAGACTCATGAAGGTGATTAAAGGATTGAAGCATTAGACATATAAGAAGCATCTGACATATAGGGAGAGGCTTAGAGATCTGGGAATACCAAGAGAGGACTCAGGAGGGATCTTATCATTGTGCATAAGATGAGGAGCAAAGACTCTTCTCAATAATTTCCACTAGCAGAAAGAGAAGCAATGGGCACAAACTGAAACACCTGAGATTACATTCAGGCACAGCAAAACTCCTTTTTACTGCAAAGATGGTCATACAGCAGGACACACTGGCCAAGGAAGTTGCAGAGTCTTGATTCTTAAACCCAACTGGGTGCAGTTCTGGATCACCTGCTTTGGCCCCGCTTGAGCTTGGAGTGGATTCTCTCCAGCAGACCTTTACAACCTCAATTGTTCTGCGCTGCCGTGCTTCCATAAAGATGTCATATTATTTTAGTAGTCTTTAGTCTCAGTCTCTAATATTTTCTTGAATATTTCTCTTTTTAGCCAATAGGGACAATTATATGTAGCTCAACTGAATTACTACCTGCTCTGTTTTCAGAGAAGAAAACAGATTGACTGACTGAATACTGCCAGCAGCAGGAGTTAACATCCAGGGCTCTGAGATGATGGAAAGAATATTTTGTTAAAAATCCACTTACTTCTTGGTAATTTTTTTAAAGCCACTGATAAAAACTAGATTGGAAAGACTAGAGGAAGGACTGTGTCAAGAAAGAACACAATAAGTAGGAGACAAGTTTCCAAGCTCTCTATTTAATCAGGGTTGCCCAACATATCTGAATTTCCCCATGTTTAAAACTTACCTTGTACCAGAGTTAATACACTTTTAAAGCACTGGTTTCAAGCTTGGAACATTGTGATACCATTTGATACATTCACTCTGAAGTTCAGCTCTCATCTCAGCGCATCAAGACGCACCTTCACCCGCAGCTGTAGTATAGTGATTTCAAGATGACTGCTAAACACTGAAGCATTCAACTTCTACCCATTTCTCTTTTTAAAAGTGGATGAGAAGTTTATTCATATGGTAGTCAGCATCTCAATGTCATCAACCAAACTGCAAACAGGAGACTCTCCTGGTTACTTTTGAGATAACTCTGTGCGTAGGTATATGTGTACGTGTGCTGCATGCCCAGGCTCTGGCAGCAGCAGAGGGTGCAGGGGAGCTCTATGGAGGGAGGCCAGGACTGCTTTGTGCCAGACAGAGCCTATTCCAGCCAGCTCCAACCAACCCACTGCGGGACATAGCTCAGCCCCACAGATGGGGTGGGAGTGCTTCTGGCAAAGTGTACGTAAGAAAGGGCAAAAATGAGACAGAGGCAGTGAGGATTGAGGGGAAAAGTCAGAGAAACAGCCCTGTGAGATGGGGACAGGAGGAAAAGAGAGAAGGAGCAGGTGTTCCCAAAGGGACTGCAGCCATGGAAGACCTGCGCTGCCGCACAGATTTATCATAAACACCCAAACTTCCTTAGCTCTTTCTGTAATAAATGCCAGCAAAAGCATTTCCAAGGGCTTTGTCACAAAGCAAACACACACTCACACAAAAAAAGGTTTAGAAGTATGAAGTGGCAAAAATACCCCAAAATATCCAGACTACAGACCATCCTGCAACCCCTATTCTGTCATGGAAGGAACAAAGAGTGCCTGCTGCAATAACAAGGGGAAGAAGAGGAGGTGGCTTTTGAACCTGGGGAAGGAGGAATTGTGTGTTTTGCCTCACTGCTTTAATGTTCATTTCTTGATCTCGTTGCTAATTGTCAGTACCCAAATTAATAATAATTATTCATATCAATTGCCAAGAAATTAAATTAGTTTTCCCAAGTCGAGTTTGGCTTTTTTTTTTCCCCACAAGGGTAATTGGTAAGTTATGTCCCTGTCATTATCTCAACTCATGGATTTTCTCTCTCTTCTTTTACCCATTGGCTCCTCTGTCCCATTGAGGGAAGGGAGGGAGGGAGTGGCCGCACAGGGCCTTGGCTGCCAATGGAGGCCAGACTGACACAGACCAGAATTCCTGACATGGATCTAGATCCTTGAAACCTCAGATCTCCCAAGTGTGCAACAAGGGCACTTGATCAGTGATTTGACAGTATGTTCACTACAGGTTGTTGTTGGGAAAAGTATCACCAACACTGTTAGATGTTCTTATTTTATGCAGCACTATTTTTAGTTTCTTTCTCAGTATAGGAAATTTGCTCTAAAGAGTGTATAAAAATTCCAGTTAATGTTGCCTTTTGGCAGTGTAGTGCATGTTAGCTCACACAACCAACTGGAAAGACCTGGCATGGTTGATGTCTAGCTTATCTTGATGAACAGAAGCAGTAGAGAGAGGTCCAATGAATCCTCTCTAATTATACCTTAATTTACGTATATACCTTTTCTATAAACATTGAGCCTTTTTCTTCCCACAATACCATTCTAAGGATCAGCATTGTACTTTAAACCAATCAAATAATCATGGTCCATAAAGGGCAGGAAACCAGGAACAAGAGATCTGCTGTTTGTCACTCAGCATTGTAGTGCTTAGAGTTTGAGGAGGGGGGCTGGATGTCTTGGAGGCAAAGCCTTACTCTCAACCATGGTCTTTGTGTCATCTCCCTGAACTGCATGCATGGGTTAAGCTCAGAAGCTCTTGGAGATTGCCTGTGGGTCTGAGCTTAAAGCTGACCTTTTGTTTGAGTGCAGAAATTAGTGTGCATTGAAGCCTGGTAATGCTCAAGAACTTTTTGGATATTTTTTTTCCTAATTGAAGTACTCTGAATAAAAAAAGTTAGCCTTCTTTTTTTTTTTGCAGTGCATTTTCAGGGAAGTTGCTATTGTTATTTTTTGTCTCTTGTATTTCATTTGCTTTCAGAAGAAGTACAATACTCAAGTTTACACAGTATTCCTAAGACATAGAAATATTGCTGAAAAACAGTGAGATCTCAAAGGTCCCAAGACTTACTGTCTTCAAAAATGTTAAGATTCCTTCCACAGAAATAACTCTTTTAAGGCTTATTGATAGCTGCTGATTCAGAAATATGTTCAATAAAACAGCTAGTCAACTCAAAAAAGTGGCAGTAACAAATAATGAACACTCCATTAGGAACGAGAACATCTGGTCATCCTAAGATGTGGAGCAAAACTACAGCATTTAAGGCCAAGTTGCCATTGTCTTCTAAATATTTTATCATAAACATCCTAACTTACTCAGTTCTTTCTCTAATTAATGTCAACAAAAGTATTTCACAATGCTTTGTCACCAGGCAAAAACACAAAAGCAGTTAAGTGCACAAAGAGGGTAATATATAACTGAAATAATGACTATTAACTAAAAGTGCTAGAGAATAAATAACTTATAACCAGACCCGTCCAACTGTCTTAGTTGTCTTTGTCTAAGCTAAAAAGACGGGCATATGTTTACCCAAAAGGCTCCTATAAAAAAATATATTCTACCACAAAAAATAAAACTAAATCTCTGATCTTGCTTAGAGCAGACAAAATAAACCATGAAAGGTCATCATATATTTAAAAATATTGTGGAAATACTATGTAGTTCTGTATTGCAGCTATGAGATATAGTGACTTGGTTTGCCTGTTTAATTTGATGCTATGGAATAAGTTAATATAAATAAATAATTTGTTTCAACTGCCTGCAAATGCCAAACAGCATGCACATGTTTGTCCATCATATCATCATTTCTGTTTAGGCTGAGAAGATTGTGAGGACTTGCACATTTTTTGATATGCCTATTTGTGTAAAACTAGTACATACAAATTAAGTAAAGCCAGTACTACTCTTCTTGTCTAAATTTGATTAAAAGATTAAAAGCAGATGAGCTGTGGTAAAATTAAACTCACAGATAATCCACAACACATATTGCATCTGTGTACTAACATACTCTCCTTCTAATTTGAGTAAATTAGCCCTCATTTAGCAATGTGTTGTGCTGCCAAACCACTTCCAAGCAGTTTGATTTATCTTTACTTAATCTCACAATTTAGACATCCCATAGAAACTAAACACGAGCGCAGACTTTGAAATCACAGAAGCAGGAGAGGAACTGTAAGAGCCTGCTCTTGTGGCAGAGAGAATTTGCTTCTATTATTCATTCAACTGGGAATGAACAAACACAAGAGGACAATCAGGAAAAAAAGAAACAGAGTGGGGAGGAGATACTTTGTGAGGTTATAACAGAAAAAGAGCGCACATTTAGGAAAAGACACTCCAGAAGCCTTAGACCATATGCCAGAGATTATTTCTAAAAGTTGGGTATAGCTGGCAATATGTATGCATGGTTTACTTCTTTTGTACAGACCTACACATCATTTGTGCCATCAAAATTAAACAGTAGTTGTCCTATAAACCTTTTGGCAGTCCTTCTGTTTTGTTGCTGTACTACAAATTGACCATGAAAAGGTTTGTTTGATCACAGACACCCACAGAGCAGCCAAGGCAGGCACTGGCACCAGGCAGTTGGGTAGCTGGATCAAAAACCTGATCAAAAACCTAGGGTGCTGAGAAGACCAGATTTGGAGCCTACAGAGCATGATAGTGAGACCAAAAAGGTAAAGTCGTGAAACCCACTGGGACCTCAGGAACCACAACAGTCCTCCACAGTGAGAATCACAGCAGATTTGTACATGCTGGAAATTTGGCGCTTGCAACTTTTAAAAAAATCTGCCTAGTTGTATGAAGGATGAGCTGCAGGGACAAGAACGTGTAGTCTACATTCGTGTATACACATACACAAATACACAGGAACCAATATATTTCTGAAACTAAACCCTCAGGAAAACCAGTGATCTGTGGGAGTACCTGGCAACCACATGATTTTGGTATAACGGCATGAAATACTGCGGAACATGAACAGCATTTAGCTGTGATATCAGCTCACAGTATTAGAAGAGAGGAAAACACAGGACTGAGTTGAGCTTGGCATGACTCTGAAATCAGAATAGAAAATCGCTAAAAAGTCATCCTCATACCTGTATTATCTTCCTTCAAATATTTATTAAAGCTTTTCTTCGCCACAATGGCTACAAGCACCCAGAGCACATGAGACCTATTGATGTGCAGGCCTAGCTGGGATTCTTTCACAATCTTCTACATACCCAGCTTTTCCTGTCTCTCTGCTGACTCCAAATTTTCAATTCTGCAGCTTAAGGTCTTCTGTTCTGTGCCCTATTTGCACATAGTGTCCATTTCATGCATTTGATTCCTCTGTATTACAATAATAATGTATTACAGTAGAAAACCAGTTTTTCTTTATAATACAGCATATTGAAAAGATTTTCTTCTTTCAAGAGATTCATAGAAGGTAGACATTGATATGGGTTTTTTCTTAAATTAGGACTCTGTATTCTATACCTCCACAAATCTACAAATTACATTTGATAATGTCACAAGTTCTGGTTTACAAAACAGAATTTTTTTTGTATATTTATGTAGTAGGCTTATGTGGTAAATTTTACTGTGACTTTTTAGCAGAGTCCAAACCCTTTTATAACAACTGAGATGAAACTAGGCTGCTTGTTGGTTTATTTTGCCTCTTTTAATTAGCTCCAGGGGGTATTCTCCACCAAGAAATTGACATAGATGCAGAGTATCTACCAATCCGTTTAAAAATTAAAACTATTATCCCCCTAACCATACCAATACAGATATTGCATAATCCAAAAATTCATAATCAAGTAAAGGACAGAGGAATTAGGGTTGGGGTTTTTTTGCTGTTTTTTTTTTAAAGCAAGGGTTCTGTTTCATTGAACAAATATTATATCTGAATGGAGCCTTGAAAGAATGTTCATTCATATGCTTTCTTGAACTTCATTTTAGACATCTTTAGTGAAGAGAAGTATTCAGATAATTTTAACTATCCTTTAGGAATAAAAAGTCTGAATGCAACTGAGTAAACTCCATTAAGCTTCTAATACCTTTTGAATGTGTTATTAGCTACATGAATCAAAGACTGAAAAGAAAAAATAAGATGTGAAAAAGCTGGTTTTATTTTTACCACATTTATGTACAATCATTACATGTAACAGAGGGCTTTATTATAATACTGGATATTCTTTAATTTGTCCTTCAGACAGGAAAATATAATTCTAGACACTTGTTTCTACACCTGTGATATAAATACATATCATGATTACTGTCACTTTAGTCCTTTGAACATTTCTACAGCCCTAGCAACAAGAAGATACAAAAGGGATGGTGTTTGGTTCAGTAAAATAGTCACGCATTTGTCCCTATCACCGAATGTGTTATTTACAAAAACAGAATCCTTGAGGTTGTAAGAGGCTTTAGAAAGTCACCTAGTTGCAAGCAAGGTCACCTAGACCTTGTTGCCCAGGACCTCTCTGTCTTCAAGGGAGTCATCAGCTCCTCCCAATTTAGTATGATGGGCAAGGCTACTGCACATACCTTGGAGTTCTGTGTCCAAGGGCCAGTACAGTGCTATCTATGGTACATAATGAAACCTGAACTTAATTGGTGGGTACCAGGAACACAAGTTATTTTCAACGGAAACCAGTGTAAGGAAAATAAAATCTTGGTCAAGTGTTAAAAATAGACCCTTATAAACAGAGTAAACTAACATATTTCCATTATTTTCAATTTGCTTATGCGCCCTTGAGTGGCAGCTTATTGCTCTCTACTTGGAAAGTAAATACTATGGTGATTTTCTTGAGCCAATAGCCTGTGAACAGCTTTTTAGTGGAGGAGAGAATGAAGTGGATGGAGGACCACTGCTCCTTTTCCCTTACAGAGAGCAAAGCTCTCCTGCTTTGCAAATAACATCTTGAATAACATCAGCCATGCTCAGTTTATGTGAGTGGGATGACACACATCACTCCAAGGGAATGAAAGGGAACATCAGCAGGCAGCCTAAATGGCAGTGTATTTACTTATACACTATTCATATATTCATAAATTCACACCAGCTGAGGATCTGGCTCCTGAGGCTCCCTTTCAGTCCAAGAAAGCAAAGAGCCTCATCACAGAACAACAAACTGCTCACAGTTGGTGCCATTCAAGGTGCAGTTTGCACAAGCAGAAGTACTTTGGAAATGCTGGAAAAATAGGACAGTGGTTTCATATCCAGTTCACTGAAATGCTCTGTTCCCAGATTCAGGCGAATGACCAGAACAATATAATATTTACTGCTAGTTTATAAACCTCTGAGAAAAAAAAAGCCTGAATAGTTACTGATAATTCGGTTTGAAAATTCTTTTTTTTTTTTTTTTTTGTTAACATGTATGTCACAGCATATGTATCATAAAGAGCAGGTCGTGGGTGTGAGATTTTCTCATTTTCATAATTCAAAAACCTTTCTTTCTCAAAGCAGGCAAGTCACCCCATCAAGTAAACATACAAATTTGAAAGAGGCAGATCCCATTAAGATGGATGCTGTTCAACAGTGCAGAAAATATGCTTTGTTACAGAAAAAATAATTCTCTAGTAAAGTATATGAACAAGTGAAGTAATGATATTGGATTTCTACTTCTTTATCAGGAATTGATTTAATTTACAAGCTACGGCCACAAAATGCTTACAGAAGTAACATTGATCAATCATATACTGCTCAAATTGTGCAGGGTATTATTTTTTCAGAATGGGTTAATTACTTTTGTCTCATTTTCTGTGCATTCTTAACATCATCATTTTAGAAAAGATATTTTGAGCCATGTTAGATTTTGGAAAGATGACATTGGACAGGGGGTCACTAATTAATAATAGTGCCTAACAGCAGTTTTGCTGGCTCAAGGAGCAGCTGTACTTAAGCGACAGATTTACCTTTATACTACCTCTGCATGGCACATACATGCAGAAGAGAAAAATATTCAGAAGAGGAAAGAAGTCTAGCTGCAGTAAGTCCTCATCTCAGCAATATCTCCTTCATAGCAGAACAGTACAGAGGCAGTTAGCGAAGAGTTGCAGTATGTGCTGCTGTGGCCTGTGCCAGCAAATATTTCTGAACAGCAGAAATGCAGAAAACCACTGAAGTGGTTGACACAGTGCTTGTATCAGTCTGCAGTGGACCAGTGTTCCATGACTCTGGGAAACTTGCATTTGTCCACATCTCCTGACCTTCTAGCCCTTGTCTATATAGGAAAAAGAGAAGGGAAGGGAAGGGAAGGGAAGGGAAGGGAAGGGAAGGGAAGGGGGTAAATAATTAAAGGATGCAGAAAGAGACCAAGGCAGAGAGCTCATAAAAAGCAACTGAAACTGATAGAGGACAATATGCTAAGATCAGCATTCATTTAATTAGAGACCTCGGTTGTGCATCCTTGGATCTCTGTTGTCAGAGATCTTCCCTGTATTCCTGAAAAAGCTTCTCTGTAAGCAGGAGAAATTCTCACCCATAATGTAAATGACAGAGCTTAAAATATCCACCTGTTCAAGATGCTCATATTTAATTTTTCCTAAGGTAAAATAACACTAAGCTTAACAAACTCCTTTTCTAAATCACAACCTCTGAAATGGGGGGCTGAGAGGATGATGAGAGGAGTAAAATATTCCCCCAAATGGAGGGACTAATAACTTGTCTGTTAGAAACAGCACAAGTAACAACTTTACTGCATAACTTTCTCTGGCGTGACTCCTACCAGTGGCAGGCCAAGCTTTAGGAATGAGCAGTCCAAGACATTGTGACAAAGTTCCTGAGCTGCTGAGCTTGACCATTACCCTTCTCCTCCATCATCCCACGTCATCTCCAGCAAGGGCTTTTGTTCCACTCATTCCCCTTGGGTCTGCTTTCATATAACTCCAACCAAGCTTGTCCTGAGCAAGTAATTTCCTTGGCAGAAAACATGGAATCTGTTCCTATGTGAGAAAGGTTGGAGTATTAAAGCTTTCCCTGTGTCAAGGTCTGCATGTGCATGGGAGTGGTAATTCAAACAACAGACTCAGAAGAAAGGGAGAAAGCAGGATCTGGGCAAAGGGGAAGGGATGAGTGCAGTAAGTGGGCAGCATTCTGGGACTAGCTATAGGAAATTGAGACAAGCTAGATGGTTTTTTTGGAAGGCCATTTTGTGTTCAGACTGCATGTTATCATGGGACTAAATTTTACATGTCACCATTATTGTTGCAGTCTCAGCTCTGCTCTGGAATCACCAGTCTGGATACAATATAGGTGACAATAGGTACATAATATAGGTGACCAACATGCTTTCTGCATGGCCAAGATCTGTTCTTTGTCAGCTGTAAACAGTAGAAGTGATCGAATAGCATGCACTTATCTCTGCAGCCAAAATACCAGACCACTACCTGTGCATAGCCCATATATTCACACTTTAAGATATAAATATGACAGATGAAAACTTTACGTGTTCCTTGTTGCCATATGTTCAAACGATAAAAATCTAGACAGAATCAATCATCTTTTATGTAACCCAAGTACTAATTGGAGTGAGACTAATTAGTTGCCTACCTTTGATGAGAAATGAAAAATGAGTTCTCCTCCTCCTTTCTTTTTTAAAGTGAAAGATTTACTACTCAATTTTAATGGCATTTTAAACATTTCCTTCTCTTTTAATCAGTGATACAAATTCAATAGAGATACCTCTGCAGCAGAAAAGCTTTCTGCAAATGGATTCTGATACATAAGGTGAAACAAGACCATTTTTCAATAAATTCTAGGAGTCAACAGTAAGGTGAATATAATGCTCTGCTGCTGGGCTTAATTAATAAATTTGGACTATGAATTTAAAATGTCAACATCTGATGTAATCGCTAATAAATTATATTATCATTAGTATCTCTGACTATAAAATCTCCATTGCAATCTCTCTTAAAAGTAAACAAACCAATAAACATTGCAATTTGGTGTGGTGACTCAATAAAGCCTTGCTCATTTTCACAAATTAACAAATAAATATGTCATAAATAGTTTAGTTGGCTTAAAAGATCTGTACTATATGTAAACTATATATTAATGGCAAAGAGCCTTTATGGTAAAAATATACTATCTGCTGAATGGAAGAAAAAATATCTATACTTTTTCAGTGTCATTTGAGGAATGTTACTCTTTATTCTCACTATTCATGACATTGGTGGTAGTAGTACAACTACCATGTATTGAAGTATAAAATACTCATTATGAAAATATTCTTCTCTGCTAGAAGTTAATGTAAATGAGAAGGCTGAACCTCCTGAAAATTTTTCTGTCCAGAAAAGAAGTATACAACAATTTTCCCTCACATCTTAGTGGATTTGAGAGGTTCTAACACAGCTAGAAGTCTGTTGGTACATCTATTTTATCAGTTAATGGATGATAAATTCAATAGGAAATGCTTAATGAAAGCTTCATGAACTGCCCCATTCTCCTGAGGCTTAGGCAGAACAATTGAATCTTTCATAGCATGATTTAGTAAACTGCAACAGCTCCATGCATTTCTAGAACATAGATTTAGTGAAAAAAATTAGAAATGAAACAAGACATCATTTTTTTGAATAAAAACATGATAAATAGAATTTTATCACCAAAAATTTACCAGAATCCAAATGCATCCTCAGGAACTTAACTTGAATGCTCATTTTCTATTGAGGAATTCTCTTTCCCAGAATAATACATTCAAAGTTCATCAA
The DNA here is from genome assembly GCA_013397315.1 of Donacobius atricapilla. Taxonomy (NCBI): domain Eukaryota; kingdom Metazoa; phylum Chordata; class Aves; order Passeriformes; family Mimidae; genus Donacobius; species Donacobius atricapilla. The sequence goes on from WBMY01018579.1 coordinate 31,633, forward strand.
CCCTGTGGGGCAAAGTTTTCCTTATATAACTTTATATTTATGGGAAACAAAAAATAGTAATATTTCTCAGTCTTTGACTTTTTTTACTATTTTCAGTGTAAATCTTGTATTAAAATTACTTTTGTATACACATAATTTTATTTATTGGAAAATTTATAATGTTACATATGGGGTGAAAATACTGCACTCCCCAAAAAATACTTTTTAAATGGTATGTTCATTATAGTGTACAATTGGACCCTTATCCATATAATTTTTTATTAAGAACTAAAAATATTAATTTATGAAGAGCTGTTTTGTCCATAATATCTATACTGTAATTTCTGAAATACTCAACCTAGCATAGATTACTACTTAGGGAGATATTGCAATGCTGAACTTTCTCAGGGAGTGTGGTTTCAATGCAATTGTGTAGGTCTGTGTTAACTCTGGACCTCACACAATGTCTAAGTATCAGCTGATTCGTCATCAGTGATCTAGCTGCTGCTGAGCCACTCTAAAATATTTGTGAAGGCTTTGCCTTCAAAACATCTATACTCACCTAGTAAAGGTCTGAATTAGTATCCTAAGTTTCTTTCACAAAAGAAATTAATTTTTAAGTCTCTGTATGTAGTGTCACAACAAAGCAGAAATGAGCTAAAGATAAAACTGGACAGTGGATGTGCTTTAATTATTCTACTGTTACTACTTCAGTTATGTTGGTTCCCACAAGTAAATCATTTTTTCTGTTTGATTTCCCTATCTCTAGGTTAAATATGATAACACAGACCTTGTACAATTTGCAGAAAACTTTCCATTTACTACTACCTTACACATTCAGTAGTCAGGACAATGTTCAGCATATGGAAAGTGCATGACAGAGAGGACCCATAAATCCTCCACCTATTGGACTGAAAGCCTGTAATAAGAAGTAAATTGCTCTGGTAGGATTTTGGGCTAGAACATACCACCACAGTGAGATTGCAAGCAACTCTCCTGCCAACCAGCCTGACTATCTCTGTCGACCCAATTTCCTCGCCTGTATTCTTCATCAGGGGCCTTTCCTAATGGGAAAAAAATGGTATTGGGGGAAGAAAAGGGAAGTCAGGGGCCGAGGTTTCCCCAGCTGCAAAGATTGTTCATGGTAGGGAAGCTGATGACAATGGTGTACATTTCCTGGTCCAACCATCAGTCTCTCTTTCCTCTCTGCTGTCATGTGTCCTGGCAGCTGTTTGGTAAAGACACATCCAAATTCAACTAAAATGCAAAATATTGAAATGTTGAAAGAGGAAATGGAGGCAGGGTAGGTCTCGTGTACTTGGAAAACCAAATGGAAAAATCAGCTTATTGATTCCTGAGGGGAAAAAAAAGCTTTGCATGATTAGTGATTTACTTGGAAAAAAAAGTCTTTTTGATATACAACTACAATAAAAGGTTACCATAAATTCATCACAAACAAATGATACTTAAAATGTACATTACACTAATGTCCAAAAAACCATAGATTATTATATTATCAATAACAAGATTAACAAATTTATCAAAGTTTTGCTTATGCGAGGATATAGAAGAGATCCATGAATGGCAAGCAACTGCCATTTTGCTGAAATCAAAGAGGTGAGTAAAAGCCTCAAATAATACATACCGTGAAAATTTCCACCTTTGTCCTTTCTTTTACAAACTTCATTCCAACGCAAGGGCATACAGACTTACATTTGCCCCTGCACACTTGAAACTAACAACAAATTCTTCTTCTCCCACAAAAAAAAGGACATAGGTCCAGTAAAGTGACTTGCTTAGTAACTGTTGAAATATTATCTTAAATGGCTACTTAAATGACCCTTAAATGAATACTGAATGACAGAGTTCCAGACTGTGGTCCTTGCATCTGCCCTGAATCCTGTCCTGCTCTGCTGGGAGTACAGCTAAGGCATAACTTGCTGAAAGGTGAGTCAGAGCTAGATTTATGGCTTAATTTAGGTGCAATCATTTTAAGAAAAGACAAGTAAATTCTCATAAGTATTCATCAGTCTCAGAGCTCATCAGGTGCTTTTTAAATTTTAGCTGGGAGACTGACTAAAGTGAACCAGAGGGCTGTGGTCAAGCAGAGAGATTCAGAGAAAATGTTACACCTGAGTGAGCCTGCTAATACAGGAAAAGCTTAAAGCATTACAGTTGAAAAAACTTTGATTGGTAGCAGAAATCAAGCAACTTCAATTAGACTTGCCCTTAAGGAGATGTCTGAAGCTGCAATATGGGTACAAATTACATTGCAATGAGAAAACACAGAAACTGTCTCTTTCAGAAACACAAAAATCTACTTTGAACAAACAATAGACCTGCTAACGTACCAAGTGGAACAAATTAAAACTGTCAACATCACAGAAACTGTTTAAAATTGGTAACTTAGCATGACCCTAAAGCAGAATAGAAGCTAGATGTTCTGATAATGTTCAGAAAAATGAAGGCAGAGATCGGCAGCCTGCCCTAGGAAATAGCAAAGTTGTAACATGCAGAGCCCTCCAATGAAGTGTTGGCTCACCCACACAAAACACAGCTTTAGAAACTTTTATAGGTTGTATGATAATCTGAGACAGAATAATTACCCAAGGAAAAGAAGCCATTAACACTGAGCAATCATCGGATGATGGATTTGTCACTAGTCTTCTAAATAATTAGTCATGATAGTTGTGAAAACTTCATTAAAAATGCTATGGAATCAATATATAATCTCTACTGTAATGTAATGTGTACTCAATAAGCATGTGGAGGGTCTAGTACCATACAACCCTGCTGTCTTCCTAGTGCTGCTGTTTGGTTAAAAAAATGTATGTGCACATATATGTAGATTCAAACAAAGTAAACACCTATCCCTGGCATGTTTTTTTCAAATTCAGTTGACAAATTGACAAATTTGATTAACAGATGAGAAAACTGAGACTTCCAAAATATTTCCTGTATGCACAGCAACCAGTCCTGCAAGAATTTAGGAATCAAATTGTTATGCAATGTTGTACCTAGCCCTAAGGCATTCCAATGCAAGAAAACTAGACCCTCAAGAAACAGTATACCAAGCACACAGCAGTCCAAGGGGAACAGGCCCTGAAGAAAAGGTTTACACCAAGTTAGTGCCCCAGCACTACCAGTCAACACAGTCTTCCTTTTGGGATTTGCAAAATCCCAAAAGGTGAGTTCTTAGACTCATTTCCCTCTATCCTCAAAACAAACCAATCAAACAAGTTCTCTCAAGGTACAGCTTTTTGTATCTTTTTGTCCAGGGATCAGCTCTCTTTAAATACTTTCTGAGGACACAGGAGAAAAAGGCAGAGTTCAAGGGATGCAAGCTTGGCCCAGGAGCTCCCTGTTCCCACCACAGCTATAGTGCTACCAGATTACTGTGATGTTCTATTCTAGGTTTTACCAAATGTAAATGGTGAAGATTAGAGAGAAGATGGATAAGGGTTTGAGGATCATGGGTTTAGTGTTAGGTGTTTCCAATCAGTCTAAATCCCGCATTAGACACCATGGCCTTTTCCTAATCTTTGAATGAACAGCTTTAGGATGCCCTACAAAAGCTGCTTCATTCATTCAAAGTCAAGGAAAACAAAGCATGAGGCTGCAGCACACTTAATGCTGGCCAGATAAATGTAATAATGTGGCATTATGCTGAACTGATATGCTTGACTGGTTTCTTGCTGAGTGGCCCACAATATGCTGGAACTGCAGTCTGTGACCTTTCAGGGTGAAAGTTGTTCCACGGTGCTGACATTTACCCAGGCTTTGTGAGTTTCTGTCTCCTAATATTGTGACTGCTTTATGAGAGATATTGGCATATTCCATGGGAAAAAAAAAAAAAAAAAGACACATAAACTTACTATTATTCCCAGGGAGTGGCAGCTTACCAAAACTCCGCTAATTTTACAGCTGTGGCTTAAAGTAAGTGGGTTTTACTGCACAGATGAAGAGTGTCTGTTCCTTGCTAGGTCTGTCCTAGCTTCACAATTCATTTTCTACTTCCAAACTTCTGTTTGCCAGTGTTCCTGGCTGCAGATGTTTCTTCCTGTTCTTCCACCAGAATAATATCTGTTTGTTTGTAACAATTATCTGCAAATGATAAAACCTGAAGATCTTGAAATATACTCAGAAAACTGCAAAACATACAAAGCTTTGACCAAAAGTCCCTGCAATAGAACAGATAATACTTATCACCAAAAAGCAGGCAGCAGAGCAGGCAGGCAGCTTTCACATGCACTAATAACATCACACTGTGAAAGCTGTAGAGAGGATGCTGTTGCCCTGACAGATAATTTTGTCAATAACATTGCTTTTCAGTTACCATTTTTACTGAGGTGAATAGTCATCTCATATTGTTAAAAGAATTTTCTTAGATCCAAGATTTACAATTAAAGCAAAATGAGTGTCCATGCTACTACAATAAAATAGAATGTAAAACAGAAAAATATGTAAAGCGGGGGAAAGTATATTGCTTTGACTTGTCTCATGTGTTTAAGATGACTCACAGCATTTTACTGAATTATAAGGGCCAGCAGCAATGGAAAGATTATTCAGGGTGGGATAATTTCCTAGTGGGGTAGAAAAAATGCATCAGCTCCCAGGTTGCCCTCAACCCTACAGCCAGAGTAAGGAAAGGAAAGAAAAAAAACAGGGACTCATGCATGACACTGACATTACATCTGCCACAACAGCCACTCAGGATCCTCACAGCAGCAGTTATATTATTGTAACTTATGCCACCAGTCTGGTCTGATACACAGCTGGCCTAGGGTCATGGCACTGGCATCCAAAGTAATTTACAGCATCTGTGCAGCTCCCCAAGTTGTGTGCCCCACAGCTGCAATGAAAAGTGTGGATCATTAACTTTAGAGGCATTTGACTTATGCTTGCATTATGACTGCTGCCTGATGGCATCCTACTCCTCTCTTCGCAGGTTGCCATGACAAACTAAAAATCTTGGTGCAATGACTAGTTAGTAAATCAGATGAGTTCTATGGGAATTTAGAGGATAGTAGCTCTGCCTCCAATATCTTAACAGATAATCATTTTCATGGCCACTTGACAGTGGCAACAGTTATGACTTCCGCATAGAGCCGCATTAGCATTTCTAGGATTCAGCATTTTCCAAAGATGCAGCCATTCTTTGATTCATGAACACTGCAGCACTGCACAGAGGATACACATGGCCAAATATTCATTATCCTGGATTTAGCACCTGTGTACATGATCTGCATTTTGTCATTATTGGTAAGATTTAGCACATCTCTCTGGCATCATGAGAGTGTTTCTACTCATGTTCTGATAAGAAATCAGCTCATTTTTCTCCTTTTTGTCTTCACCCTTAACCTAAAACATTTGTTTCATGAAGCTGTAAATGATCATTTTAGATTTTGATGAGTCGGATTTATTACATATGCATAAGAGTTAAACTGATTGATTTTTGCATCTTTTTAATGGGCACATCCAGAACTAGGTGCTTCCTAGACCTTTGTTTTCCCCTCTATACAGTAAATACTAAAGTTCAATGTGAATTGAATTCTGGATAATCTTCATTTTTATAAAAGTCCTTCAAGAACATTGGTTTGTTATTCAAAAGCTATGAAAAAGGATGGCTTGTATCGCTCTTGTCAAGAGCAACAATATTATGTGACAATTATGTTAATAAACATATAAAAATTATTTTTAGAGTAGCAAGCTTCCACTATGAAAACAACAGCATAATTTTTTGTATAATGAATTTATTTATTAGTTTATAGCTAAAGATAACAGTTCCGTCATGTGAATCTTACATTGCATTATTGTATGTTGCAGTAAGTAGACGATTATGTGAATATGACCAAGAGGGCTTCTAGCACAGACAAGGACATTTCCGTACCTGGAAACCAAGCTCCCATACAAAGGATTGTTTTGGGATTTGTTTTAAACTGATCCTTTTCTGATAAATCTTGATTGTCACACCATTTTAATTACAGGTGACGTAAAAGTAATCTCATTGTGTTCATACATTATTAACTATCAGTCTTCAGATTTATGATAAAATTACAACTCAGGGATGTTCACCTCACACCCAGTGGGACTTTCTGCAGCCCATCAGAAAGAAGAATCCAGTGTACAGATGCTTTCAGCAACCCTTTCTCTTCAGCCAGTTCAGCAGCAACCAAGAGTAAGGGTAAATTCTAATAAATTGATTTGTTTCTGTCATGTCATGGTGGAATGATCACAAGGGAAAATGATGGTGAGAAGATTGCAGCTGTAACAAGGACAATTCATGCAGCCAGTCTTTCCTGACTCCATGACACCTCAAAAAAAAGGGGCTCCATAGCTGATATTTTGCCAAGTTGCTCCAGGGGCAGAAACCAACCCCAGGATGTTTTTCTTTGGGTGCATCTGGGGAGATCACTTGGGAATGATGTGGTTTAAGTGGACAGAGTAAGCCCACTTCTCTTGAGAAGTGTTAAATGCACTTGACTTCCTCCTGGCCCTGAAGGGCAAACTTTTCTATTTGCTGTCTTTTCTAGTTCAGGTTCTCCAGCTTTTCTGGGTAACAACCATCAGATTAGAATTTAATTCTTATGTTTTAAATTAAAATTAAGATACTAGCATCAATCTAGGGCTTCTAAGTCTAAATTATGAGGTGATGCAGTAGAAATTCCAGCCACTGGCAGTGTTACATCTCATCAATGGCTATGACACTTTTTGTAATCTTCTAGCACAGTTCAGCCATGATTTTTAGCAAAAATTTGAATTTTATTGCAATAAAAGTGTTCATTAGAACATTTGCATTTTTACTATGATTTTTGGACAGGTTTTATCCATCCTTTATCACAAACACCACTTGAAAGATAAATCATCCTGCTTCTGAAATGCAAAATGATTTAATGAGAGACAGTACTGTAAACTCTGTCTTGTTCTCATCTTTTTCATTATCAAGGGAGTGCAATATCAAATTAGTTTAACTTCTTGACTTATAAGAGAATGCAAAGAGCTCACAAATTAAGATTCACCTGCAAGAATGTTTCAGCACCAGGATTAAATGTGAATGCCCAGTTGATTGATAAGCAGAATTTAGCACAGGAAAAATAAAGCCCTTGAGGACCAAAACCTTCCCAGTGCCCAAGAACATGTCAGTTAGTATGGTCCCATTTGTTTCAATAATATCACAAGTCTGAGACTCAAAATTTCAGCCTGATGGTATACAAAGGGCTGCATCCAGTTGGAGGTCTTTAATGATCCCCATTTCTGAATGCAAGGACAACTGTACTTGTCATGTACCTTTTACAGTGACAAAAGCTTCATTTTGCCCCCCCAGTAAGGGGAGAGATGCCTCATTGCTGTTGAGTTGTACACCCTTCATAATGACAGGGTCTCCTTCTTTTATTCAAGACCTTGTCCCAAAATCCAAAATCTGAAGAAAGAATTAAGGTTTCACTTAATATGGCAAGATTACATGGGACTACTGCAATGGCTTTGTAGATATTTACAGCAGGAAGAAAATCCATGACCAGCCCTGACAAAAAAAACTGCCAGCCACCCCCTCCTAGACAAAAAGAAAAAACAAACAAAAATGAAGTTGACTAGCAAGTATTAAATAACCTGTAATTTAACTAATCTTTATCTGTTCAGAAAGACACTCTCAATTGTTATTGAAGCTATGTCTCACATGTCAATTTAATCTCGCTGTTGAAAATTGGTAAATTGCTTCCAATTTGAATTCTGTTGCCCTCAAGGAGGGTTACTTCCTCGTAATACCTGATGTTGAATGTTCATCCATTATTCATTTTTCAAGCAACAGAAGGATGGCTGGACTATAGCACTGTGCATATTTTCACACATTGCTTTTTTCAAATGCTTTCATGCATGGTGCATCATTTAAGACATAGAATCATCTGTCTGTAGAGGTGTGTAGTGGTTTCATGTTCACTTCTGTTTCTCTTTACTAAATTTAGTGTAGTTGTCTAAATATTTTTCTGCCATGAGATAGGATTTGGAGTAAAAGGCAAAACAGGCCCAACTTAAGACAGATAGATTTTATTAGCATACACTAAAAGGAGGAAAAGAAAAAAAGAAAACAAAAATAAAACCTTCAAACATTCTTCTTTCCCCTATAAACTGTTCACTTTCTCACAATGTAGAGATAAACCTCAGAACTCTAGGTCAGTACCACTTATAAAATAGTCTTTCTTTCAGTCCTTTTAGAAAGCGAAGTCTCTCCTAATTTGTTCAGGTAACATTCTACAAGAATAAAATAGTCTGTGGCTTTTAACAGTCACAAAAGCAGCCCGCCCGGGAACTTCTGCAGTTGTGGACCTCCCATATCATGTACCCTTTCTCGTGACTATATATGGGCCGCAGACTCACATGCTTATTGGGGTGTTATTTTAAGAATGAACAGTTCAAACGCAAAGGATTCTTCATCTCAGGAAACAAAGATATCTTTTCATTTCTTCACTGGTGCAGAGGGCTTCTCTTCTCTCTCTCTGTTCAAGCATCTCATGGGATCACAAGATCACAGGTTCTAATTCACTCAGTCAATCACAAATACCTTTGCTCACATCCACAAAGCCAAAAGAATCATCTCCCCAATTTATTTTGTCCACGATTTAAAGGAATGCTCTCATATTACAGTTTGTTACCACCACTCACAGGAGATTTTCAGCCTAGGACCATGACAACTTGCCATCTCTTGCTCACTTAAGATACAACTTCTCTTTCACCAACCCTGGTATATTCATACTGTCTCTTTAAATGTCTCCCACTCTGACCTTTCCTCTCTCTCAGGGAAAGGGTTGGAGTTCTGAAAGCCTTATACTGCCAGGAAAAGGTTAAATCTGCCCAGCCCTGCGGTGGTCATGTAATCTCGGCCGGCTGCGGATTCTCAGGGCTGAGGGATCTCGGGGCTGCCGTGCTTCCCTCCCTCCTTTCCTCTCCGCCCCGGAGTCACCGGCAGGGGGGTGACAATCGGGGCAGACCTGGCACAATCGGGCCCATACCTGTCAGGGTAGGCTTTAAAATTAGCGGATGTTAAGCGGCAGCCTGCCCTGCCCTGCCCTGCCCTGCCCTGCCCGCCCTGCCGGCAGCCCATGCGGGACCGGAGGCGCGGCCAGGCCGGAGCCGACTCTCCCCAGGAGGGTAGGAGCACGGCAGTGGCCCGGCCGGCCTGAGCCGCTCTTCGAGGCTTGTTGCCTGCTGGAAATCAGAAGGAAAAGGAACTCCCTAGGCTGATTCAAAGCCTGTGTGACCCAGAGGAGTGTATCTGTTTTAATTGGACAATCTGACCATCAATCTTAAGAGTCAATCACTAACTGTTTTTTACCATCCGTGCTAAACCAACAAGGTGCTGTCGCCCCTCTGAAAAACTTATCCCTCTGGGGGAGGATACCCCTGAGAGTAGCAGAGATTTTTATGGTGGATTAGTCACTGTGTAGAAGTATTCAAGTTCTCTTAATTTTTCCTTTTAATTTCTTTAAATTTTGACAGAAACACAGGATCAATTAGGTTGGAGAGGACCTTCAAGTTAATCGAGTCCAATCTTTGATCAATCAGCAGTCTTTAAATTAGACCATGGCACTGAGTGTTATATACAGCTGTTTCTTGAAAGCTTCCTGGGATGGTGACTCTGCCATTTCCCTGGACAGCCCATTCCAATGCTTTATAACCCTTACCATGAAGAAATTCTTCCTGTTCTCTAACCTCAGCCTCTGCTGGTTTTGCTTGAGGCCAATTTTCTGGAAGAAGGGGATAATCCCCACCTTGCCACAACCTCTTTTCAGGTCATTGTAGAGAGCAACAGGTGGGACAAGTGACAAAACATATATTTTTTTCAAGTTGTGTTGTCAGAGTTTCCAACATTCCAACAGGTTCATTTTACTCCAGGTCACAACCTCAATTTTTCAAGAGCCTCAGTTGCCCATGACATTTCTTTCATGACATTTCTTATGCCTGAAGTGTAATACCATTTCTCTGCTATTCTATCCTCATAATTTTGCTTTTCTGTGAAGAGTTTGAACACTGATATATTACAATTTTTCACTATAAAATGTACTTCTGCTACATGATAGCTAAGGTGTTGCCATTCTGGGTTGAATAGGAATAATGCAGCAGTTGTTATCAAGCTTCTCCAGTATGATTCATACTGCACAAGGGTTTATGCACTTAAACAAATCCTTGTAAAAAATGATGGAATAATTATATCCCATCTGGAATTAGTCATCAAAATAAAATAAAATTTTTAAAAAGGAAAATAAGAGCTATGTGAAATAGCTTCTCCTTGTCTTTCAGATTAGGTTTAGTTTCATCATTGAACCATTTATTATAATTCAGAAAAATAAAGGAAAAAGAGCAGAGCTTAAAAAACAGAAAATGGCAGTTAAAATATAAATATATGGGGGGGGGGTTGGTTTATTTTGCTTTGTTTTTATTTTGGAGGGGGTTTTTTGCTAAAACAGAGCTGCAACCCTTCACAAAGTAACTTGTGGCCCCAATGGCAAGGTAATGAAAACAAAAGAGAACTTTGAAGGCAAAGTACTTCTAGAGGTGAGAAAAATACATGCTAGATTCCTGAGGTTTTGTTTGTACCATGCCAGAATAGCAAGAGACACATAAACACTGAGGTTACAGCCACAATGAGTCACTGAAGCTGGGTACAGAGAACCAGAGACACATCAGTGAAACTGGCAGGTCATGGGATCCTTTATTGTTCTTTCTATTAAAGGTTTTGGTTTTATAAAGCCAAAGCAAAAAGCTGTATGCAGCTTGACAGATGAAGTCACTGCAGAGAGAATACTGATAGCTGTGCAGCTCCTGCTCTGCCCTATATGATATCCATCCCACTGCCAGTCAACCAGAAAAGAACATTTAATCAGGTTATATACCCCAAACAAAATCTTTTTTTTTTTTTGTGGCAGCTCTGTTATTGGTATCTGAACAGCTGGTATGGAGTATTCTTCAAACTAAAGAGTTCCCAGCTAGCACCTCCTCAGATAGAAGAGAGTGTCCCACTTTTCATCATGAGTAACAGGTTCAGGTCACTCTGTGTATTAAGTTTAACAGGTCCAGTGCTGCTCAGAGATCCTGAGAAGGGAACAGCTAGGGTTGGCTAGAGCTTGCTCTGTGTGCACAGAACCATCACACACTAGAAAATCTCTACTCATGTGCAAACTAAAATTTATCAACTTGGCCACATTTACACAGGTTTTGAAGAGGACAGAAAGAGACAACTTTCTTTCTCAGATCGCCTTTCCTGCTCCTCCTTCATTCAATCGGTCTTGAATTTAGATCACATCAAGAACTGCTGTCAAAGGTATTAGCAAAAGCAGTAGTAATATGATGCTGTAAAGCTGTGGTGTAGAAAAGTTCCATGACAAGGTTCACCTTTTTACTGTAGAGTACAATCATTTGAACTCTGATTCAAAACTTATCAAGACAAAAATCCAAGTTAACAACTCAAATCAATGTTACCGTATTGCAAGTTTATGCACAATATTGGTTGCTACCAAAGATCAGTCACTGGCAAAAGCTCTCTCTGTCACAAGTAGAAACCTTGAGAGGTTTCCCAACTCCAGGGGAGATCACCATCATGTAGCCATGCTGCTAAGCAGGAAGAGTTCAAAGAATGCTCATTTAGGGTGTCAATATTATGTGAGGATCTCCACACTGTGGGTCAGGCTTGTTACCGTGTGAACCAGATTCAGCTTATGCTGCATATGACTGCTCCTGCAAGAAGGAAAAGCAATCCTTCAAAAGTTAGCTTAATCTCTAGGGAATGTGTGCTGGTATTATTCCCAGTATCATTCCAGAAAGGGAAAAACACTACGAGCCTTGGCTGCATTTTTCTGGATGGGTTACCCCTTAGAGGTTCAACTTGTTTAACTGCTCAGACTAAAGACAAAGGTCCCCTTAGCCACTCAGAAAATCCCTGTCTCTTTAACATGAAAATACAAGATCATCTGAAAGAATAAAGACAGATATAAGCAAGCAGCCGATCCTGAGATGCCTGTGGAGCATCTTTAATTACAGTCTGAGGCCCCAGGAGGAGACCTGGAGGCGCAGTTACTGCAAAGTCATTAGCCCATGGCATTTTCAATTAAAGCCTGCCAGGCCCAAAAAGATGTGCTCTGATGGAAGGGGAATTAGTCACTATGTTCTTTGGAATGAAATAGTCACACATTTTGGCATGGGATAGTCATGAGGCCTGATCAGAGCCCATCAGAATGCCTTGTGCAGAGCTTGGAAAGTGATGTTTCTGAATCTTCACTACTACGAGGTAAGGATAAGTTTCTGAGAAGGGAAATCATGGTTAATTAAATGGGTTACAATACAGGTGATTTGATGTCGTGATTCCAGCTGGTTTAATTTTCTTCTTAATAGCTTGTAAAGTTCTGGTGTTTTGCACTTAGTATGAGAATAATGTTGATAACACACTGATGTTTTAGTTGCTCGTAGTACTTGCTCTAAAGAAAGGACTTTTCAGTGTCTCATGCTGTGCCAGAGGGCAGGTGTACAAGAAGTTGGGAAGGAGTGTAGCCGGGAAAGCTAACCTGAACTGGACAAAAGGATATTCCACACCAGACAATGTCATGCTCAGTCTATAAACTGGAGGCAGTTGGCTGGGGGTTGCTGATTGTTGCCCAGGAACTGTCTACACATTGGTCAGCATGTGGTAAGTAATTGTATTGGGCACTGCTTTTTTCTCTTGGATTTTATTCCTCTCTCTCTCCCTCACCCCTTTTCATTACAATTATTATTAGTAGTAATGGTGGGTTTTGGTTTTTTTTTTAATTATTAAACTGTAATGATCTCAACCCCTAACATTTGTCTTTTCTTTCCCATTCTTCTCCCCGCCAGGGTGAAGAGCAAGGGGAAGTGTGCAAGCAGCTACATGGTGCTTAGTTGCCAGCTGGTGCTAAACCATGACACTTAATGATGCAGAAGACAAATAGGTCTGCAAGAGATATTCTCTGATTTGCAGCAGGACATTTCAGGCAGTCACAAAAGGATGGGACACAGAATTTCTTCATATGAGTAAGCCTGAAGAAATGAGATTCATAGGAATTTAAATGCCTTTCTTTTTGGAGAGCTGTGCATGTAAAACATGATTGCGTTAAAAAAAGAACACAAAAGCAAGTCTAAGACCTCACGACAAAGTGAAACAGGTTTGCATGTCGTGCTTAGAGGAAAAGACACATCTGAGAAAAATTGGAATCCCATTGATGAGTCCTAAATGCCAGACTGCAGCAGCAGGGGATATGCACCAAGATAAGCAAGAAAATCACACAAGAGCCCAACCTGTTCCTGAAAGGTCAGAACATAACCTTTAAGAGCCAAAGCTGCCACAGGTGTTTACTGTACGTGACCTGGAGGTCTATCCAAAAGCCAAGAAAATCAGGAAGTTTAATGTTTAAGCCTGTAAAGTTCTGTGTATCTTGCAGATGAGTTCAAGTATAAATGTGCCAGTTAATCATAATACATTTTTCCTCAAAGTTACCCAAAAATTAGTGGAAAGATAATCATTAGTGAATGATAATAAAAAGTCATAATGAACAGGAAAGGGTCAACATCCAGAAATGCTGGATTCAGCTACCAACAGTACAAGATTCACAAACATTTCATTTTCATTAGGACAGGCTTGCTCACTGAAACGTGGTTATTAGAACAGTAGGCCATGTAGCACCAATTATTTACTTATTAATAAGTCACTAAGTTTTGATGCTATCACATACACATTTCATATGACTACTGGTGCTTGAACACTTCAGTTACAACCTCTGAGAAAATTACTCACACTAGCTAAGGCATCAGCACAGAACTTAATTAGCTAGTAGTTTTATTTGTTTGGACTCACCTTAGCAAAGTTTTGGTGCAGGTTAGCTCACACACTCCTAAACCCCTCTTGATCTGAAGATAGGGTGGGTAAGTACTGTCTCCAGTGGGTACTTAAGATGATGCTGAAGTTTGTGGTGAGCACTAGAAGAGGTAAATGTGATATGTACAAGGTGTTGATCTAGGGAATAGAAAGTAAGCCTTGTGCTCTTTTTTTTCTTTGGACAGATTCTGCCATTAAAGCAGGATTAAATGACAGCAGATGGAATGACAGAGGAAGACAGATCATATCAAGAAATCACAAAACCTAGAGAGTAACAGAGCTGAACAGAAAGACAACTGGAACTAGTCAAACAGAAGACTAAAGGAGACAGATTCCAGCCCCGAAGCAGAAGTATTCAGAGCGTTGCCAGTTACTCAGCTGCCCTGGGCAGAAGAACTTGGACTTATGAGAACCACAGAATGGTGCTTCTCCAGCCAGGGGGAATGCTTTGCCAGCACAGCAGAGCAACTGCACATGGCACATCTTAGGGGCATAGCTAAAGGACTCAAACAGACCATGAAAGGTTTATGGCATCCATTGGTTGAGAAGTTGCCACAGAGAGATGGTACTGAGCAAAGGCAGAAACAATTCCTATGCTTAACAGCAGCTTCACAGATAATCGAAAATTGGGATAAAGACCTACATATTTAAAAGACTTGAAAGCATAAAGCAATGTCTTCATAAAGGCCAAATGATGAGAATCACCTATGAGTTGGGACCAAGTGACTGAAGGAAGTCTTGCTTGCGCGGAGACTTTGAAATAAGATGGATATCACAAAGGCAGCAAATTACAAGAGTTCAATAGAGGAAGACAGCCTGTAAAAACACAGAAAAAAATCAGATATTAAGAAAGAAATCTGTAAGTAGATTCTTCAACTAAAGAGCTAAATTAGAGAAAGACGGTGCAGAATTTATCACACCTGACTTCAAACATCAGCCAATGCGATGTCTCTCATCCAAGAAGTTTAGTATAAACTCCCTTTACAGACAGTGGAAAGAATATATGATTCATCTCACTTATTTGAGAGACCTGCTTTAGAATGACATGACTTGTGCCCTACTGGTACTTGCTTCTCTCCGTTTCCAAGAAGGGAGTTTCAGTGATTAGCTCAGATGGAGACACCTGTATGTGGCCTCTTAACTCCCAGCCAGGGAGTCATCTTGTGTTTTACCTCCCATTAAGCACCATGCAGGAGGTTGATTGCCATTTTCATATGTGGAAGGATTTTTTTTTCCCAGGCAGCTAAAGTGGCACATGACTATATGGGGTTATTTTTCACATACTATCTTGCAATCAGGAGGGCTGGCTTTGGGTTGATTTACAATTGTTGGATTGGCTTTTAGTGCACTTCTTTATTTAAAATGGTCCAGTGGAGGTCACCAAGCCAGCAGACTAAAATTTTGATCATCATTTGTACTGTGATTTAAAATGGTAAAGAGCTGCACTGGCTCCATCTTTAACAGAAGTTGTAGTTCTTTCCATCTGCCTCACTTCTCCATGCTGTGTGCACCAATGTCATTGGATGGATAATGGCTTCCCACAGAGGCTCTCAGCAGGGTGGAGGGCAAATTCATTCTTGGGATGTGATGGTGCCTGGTGAAATCTGCATTGGGTAACCTTGCTGGATAATTTAGGATACCATGGGAAAGGCTTTAGCTGCAGCTATTAACCATATCACTTCCAACTGCAGTAGGGTGTCCAAATCTCTTTTTCCTACAGGATGTCAGCTGCACAATATGAATGTAACAGAAGAGAAACAATAACATAAAATGAAGCTGCATTAACCTAAAAAATGGCACGTTTATTACAAATTTCACAGCCCTTTACTGCACCCACATTAAGTTCAAATGTTCACAAACAAAATGACGTGAAGACAAGTGCACTATTTTTAAAATACAACAGTCTGATAAACCTTGAGCTACCTGAGAACAAAGCTACTACTGAGTTACATACACACTGCAATGAGGAATTAAATATTAATCTAGAAGGCTAGTGGTAGTTTCTTACAGGTCTTGACATCACTGAATCTTGCAGAGGCAGTGCTGAGAGCCAGACCCATGCTCTTTGCTCACACATCTCAAGTTAATTTTAAATGGAATCAACCCCCCATAAAAACTGAATAAAAATTGTATGGCATGGGCCTTACAGTATTGGAAACAGTGTTTTGGAAACCTGTGGAAGATGCTAAGTCTGAGAGGCTTCCATTCAGATCTCAAACTCAAATCTTCCTTCATAAATATGGTTGTTACTCTGGGGTTTTCCTATCCTAAGGAGAAACTATCTAAAATGTGTCTTGCAATATTTTACAAGGCATGCTTAACCTCTTAATGTGTGTCATGCAAAGATTAAGAGGCAGTGTTATTGCTTGCAATATCACCTGCTATTTCCAGGAAACAGTCATTTGCTGGACCTGTCCTTGTCACTGGCATAAGTATAATGCTTTTAATAATCTCCCATTGCCTAAGTGATGTGTTTGCATCAAAATGATGGATATGCTATAGCTGGCAGAACTTTTTAAGAGCTACTTATTTCTATCTTGTTCTTCTGCTGCCATCTAGAGGTTTTATTCTTAGATTTACAAAAAAAAAAGAAAATAAAGTGCTTTATTTTATTTGAAAGATGCCTTTAAAAATTGTCTGCACCTTAACATCACTTAAGGAGCTATTATCACTGAACCTCTGTCTCCATACAAGAGCAGATTAATGAAGTATGTACAAGTTTTTGAGCTGTGGGATGCAAGTGAGCCTTATGGGCTGAAGTAAGATTTATACTAGAGGCAAACACTGCCATAAAAAAAATCTTTTCCACATAAAAAGCACCTGTAAATTGGCCTTAGGAGGAATTTTCATAGAACTAGTTTTCCAGCAAATAAACAGCAACATATCAAAGCAGCCCCGAAGTAAGCAGGTGCTTGGAGAAAAGGCAGCCTTGCCAGCCTTGCAGCAGAATGCCAACATGACAGGCACAGCTACGACTTTGGCCCATCAGCACAACTGGCTGACATCTTACCTCCTTCCCGAGACAAGGCAGCAATGCTCCATTTCACGCTAGCATTGCCCAGAAAAGCACAACATGAAACTCAGACAGCACAAAACTCACGAGCGTGACAGAAAATCATTCTAATAGAAACATTTCTTCTTAAAGGTAACAGAAACTGCTAATTCACCGTAATGGGCTCTTGGCTTTGTAAAAATAATAGATTCACATGCAGTATAAATGAGTCCATCTCCCTTGATCTCAGTGTGAATAGGCTAATTTGGCATCAGACCTTCTCAAGCAAATCTTACCTTCTTGTTTTGCCTCTTCAAATGTTTATTAATTAAACTCATGCTAACATCAGGTCTGTGGAAGGTGTTATGCAAATACTAATATGCTTCACTATGTATTCCATCTGAATAGATTACCAGAGCATCATTTTTGTCCCTCTGGTACCCATTCAATTGTATTGCCCCTCCAGGCAACTAGGTGCACATTGACTCTGAAAAGGTAGTCCCTCTTACACAGAGTTGAACCTATTCATTTCCTAGCACTGACAACAAGATTTTTAAATGTGTACAAAGGAACCAAATGTACACTGAACACTGAAATATGTGAAAGAGTTTCTAGGAAGTCCTTAGCCTTTAGAATACAATGTTCCTGTGAATGATAATTTCTGTACTTAGCAGAGGATTAGCTGTCATAATAAATTATTTGTTTGCCTGGAGGAAATAAGTGAAACTTCCTTAACTAAGAAGGCCAGCAAAAGGTACAGCAGAGATGAGACTAACCTTGTCTCCTGTGCCCAAGGATACCTCTGAAAAGCTGCCATAACATGCAATAATTTGATAGTGTCAGCTAAAATTAACCGGTGTACTGTAGAAGGAGATAAGAACAATATTAAATTTCTGCTGATACTCACTTTGTATGCTATGGAGACTGGCTCTGACGTTCTGTGAGCCTGCCATAATAAGATTTTGAAAACCTTAAATTCCTTTAATAAGAAATTAGAATGGAAAAGAAGAAAATATGTTTTATTTTGTTGAGACTTGCTGAAATTCTTGTTATGATGGATTCCTATAAAAATATTTTTTCTTATTTTGACAGACACCCAGATGGTAAATCCTTACTTTTCTTTGTGTCCTAAAATCTCTTAGCTAAACTACTTCATGTTAGTACCATATTCTTCAGTCTTTAAACCTCTTGGACATTTTCATTCAATGACCAGATGCAGAATGTGGATATCTAGCCACCAGTTTTCACCACAAAAGTATTTTTCATCACCATTCAGTATAATTCCTAGATGTTTATACTGTATTAAATATAAACTCACTGTTCATTTGCTCTTGGGACAAAAATATTTCAAAAAGATTTTTATTTAAAATCAAAGCATCTTTTAATAAAGTGTGATCAAAGGTCATTTCCTTTCCAGAGCTGGTCTGTTGTTTTTTATCATGACTACTTACAGATATCAATGAGTTGCAAAGGAGGTTGGCAGTCTTTGGAGAATTTGAAACTACAGTGAATCCGTCCCTATCATTACTTGTTCAAACCATCAGGCTCCTAACTAATTTACACTACCATGCCCTAAATCCCTCCTTGACTACTGAAAATTAGAATAAAATACAAGAAAGCAAGAAAGGGAAAGAACCCCTCAAATCTAGCATTTAACAAGTTCATATGAGAGGCAGGATGCCTAGGTCTACTCTCTTTTTCAATCTGTTTACCCAGCCAGGTGAA
>WBMY01018579.1:50216-76799 GCA_013397315.1 Donacobius atricapilla
TGAAGAAAGAAAAAAAAAAAAAAAAAAAAAGCAGCACTTCCAAATACAAACCAAACTCAGCATTAATGAACTACCCTTGATAATCAGAGATACTGGTTCAAATCTCCATGGATGGGAAGGAGCGGGGAGGGGGTTGCTGCTCTTCTGTCTCCCAGATGTGAGCTCCAACCTAATGCATCTGACGGATTGTATGTTGGTTTCTCATTTCATCTGCTTTTCATCTTTCTCCACAACAAAAAAACATAAGGTGAATTGGGTGAATCAAATGAATCGAGTTCCAGACAAAACAATGAAAGGTTTATGTCACTGAAATTAAATTTGAAAAAAAAAAAAAGAAAAAGAAAAAAAAGGAAGGAAACCCTGAAATTTTTTTTTTTCCAAAATTGTCCATTTTCCTGAGTTTTTCTCAGTTTGTCTGCTGCAGGGGGAGGAGAGAAGTCAGATCAATTGTTTCTGTATTTCCCCCACTTAAGCTCAGAAGCTGAAACTCAGAGTGAAATACTCAGCATCAGCTTTCAGCAGTGACCCCAAACACAAATTTATAGTCTGTATACTTGTGCTAAACTCTTTCATCCAGTTTCTTCAGTGAAGATTTTGCAGTGCTATTTCTTCGTGACCCTTTATCCAAGCTCCCATCTCCCACAATGCCCCCTTTCCATCTCCTTTATCCTAGAGACTGGAAGAAGTCACAAGAGAGGATGTGTATATCACAGGTGTTGCTTACCATTAGAACTCTTGGCTGGAGGCTGCTTAGCAAGGAGCAAAGAGACTTCCAGGTACATAGGTGGTTTTCTATTGAACAGGGAACCTGATCCAAAAAAGCCATCACTACAAACACTCCATTATGTATCCTATGTGAGCAACTGATGCCCATCCTATTTGAATGTTTCACAATAAGAATGTATTGAAATTTTTGCCTAGAAGAACATCACTTCACCCATGGAAGAGTTCCCTTGTCCTTTTCACTGAGAGGAGAATCAAAGACATAATTATCTTAAGTGACTGAATTGTATACATATCTTCTGGTGCCAGTTTAAGCTTGACCTGTATTGTAAAAAGTAAAATTAATGTTGCAAGTGCCACCCAGTGACTGTGATTAACCATAATTTGCATTCTTTATTGAAAGTCGATAGTCTACCAGCTGTGAAATTGTGCAATAAGCAATAATTAAACAATGAAGAAGAGTAAATAGAACTAGTTAAGCATGATTTGGAGCAGTGAGTAGCAAAGGTGACTTTTAAAGTTTTATTAGCACAAAGCAGGAAAAACAAAATACAACCACGTGACCTATGGCTCAGTGAATAAAGAGTGAACATTTGTAGAAGTCTACTAAAGTCACACTATTGATGGAACAAGAGTACCACTACTAAAGCAAGACTATTCACTAAACTTATAGGACAAAGGGCTTCAAAGCCAAAAGGACCATCTCTGAATAGCTATGTAACTGCAATTCATTACCTTTACTGATGGGATGTTTGTTCTCAGAGGCTTGTTGGACTTATGGGTTATTTTGCAAAGGATTGAGAAGTGTGAAAATGAAAGTTTATTGTAGGTTGTAGGTTTTTGAGACTTGCCATTGCATATGGGAACCTCTGGCAGGAATTTGGCTTTTCACTGTTTGCAAGTCTTACTCTATTATATGCATTCAAAATGAGATTGTTGCAGATGTGTACAGCACCACAGCCCAGTTATCTCCCTAAGCAAACTTAAAAATTCAGTTTCCCTTTGGACATTACCAATGAATTTTATGTGGCAATAGCTTGAATACAGCTCATGTATTCTATTCCATTTGTCAAACATACAGTGAAGCTTCACTTGTTACAGGATCTTCACTTGTCCTGAGGTTTGAGGACGTCTTCTGATGGTGGTATTGGCCTGGGTTTAGCAAGTTGGCCAGGCTTAATTTCAGGCATTTTTTCACCATGTCTGTACACACTTACAGTGACATCCACTGTTTCCCCACCATGCTTGTTCTTGACATGGATGCTATATTTGCCTGAATCTTCTGAAGTCACCCCCTTGATGGTTAAACTGGCGTATTTCCCTTGTTCCAGTGAAAATGCATAGTGCTCATCAATTTCAAAGGCCTTGTCATTCTTGAACCAAACCACTTCAGGGTCAGGATTTCCAAATACAGTACATGTCAGATTCAGCGTCTGAGGGAGAAAAACAGAAGTAATTTTGAGATCAGTAAGATTTGTTTAATCAGAATATTCACTATATTGTTTTTAGGCATTCTTTATTCTTAGCTAATTAAACTAAGATGCTATCATGTTCTTGAAGACTGAAAAGTAGAGTCCCCAGTATTTCTTTTTCCCTTGATTCAGACTTTCCACCATCTCACCAGTAACAGTGATACAGTAATAGCCTCAGGGTTACAGTGTCTAAAGATGGTAAGTTGGACTGTCATTGCAGTCCTGCCTGCAGGAGACTCCTGACAACCCATTAGTCTGACATGAGGTTCAGGCAATGATAGTTTTAAAAACATCCTTGAAGTTTCCTTGTAGACAGCAGGGAGGAGAACTGAGCAAATCTTTTCTGACCAAGGCCTCCTGAGGTTATTGCTTGAGATGATTAAAAAAAAAAAATCACTTAAAAATAGAATACACAGCATGAATCACTGGACAGTGATTCCAGGTGCGGCTGACTGGTAAAGTGGAAATATTTTATGAGGAATAAATAATACATAAATATGGTAAAGTGCTCTTAAAATCATAGAATGGGTTGGGTTAGAAGGGACCTTAGAGATCATCTGCTTGCCATCCCCCTGCCAAGGGGAGGGACACCTTCCACAAGCAGGAAAACCTTCCACTAGACGGGGTTGCTCACAGCCCTGTCCAACCTGGCCATGCGTTACATGTATGTGAAGTATATTCAGAAAATAGCTGACATTATGTAATGGACCATCCTGGCAGCTTAGGCATCTTTCAGTGGCTGAACTAAGATTTAAGGAGCTCGTAAAATTTTCATGAGCATTCTTCCAAATTTTTATAGATGTACTGCTGAACTCCATTTTGACCACCTTCTAAGTGTGTGTATGTAAATTTCATGTATTTAGGTACAGTGATCACAGAAAAAATGAAAGAAAAGTGTGAAGTTGCATTGATTACTCTGTACTTTGTTCACCTTTGCTGAAAACTCACTTTGGCCCTAGATAACTAAGTCACCTTAAGAATTTAACATATGCAGCATTGTGTTAAGAAAGAAAAAGGAAAAAGAAAACAGGAAAAAAATAAAACAAAGAAAAAGCCCTACTGTTAACAACCCCAAACTAACATTTTCTACCAGAATTCTTCCATAAATTCCCTCCACATTCCCTTTCAGGTTTCACCAAGTCCTGACCCAGAGGAAGCTGAGAAAGTCCAGCTGTGTGCTGTATTCACATATGCACGTTTTTCAGGAATGGTTTTTTTGATTGGCGATGTCTGAATAGGTGTGATATAACTCAGAGTGAAAATAAAACTGGTAGAAATTTTCAGTGATCACAAGCACCATATTCTTCACAAATAGAAGTGGTCTTGCACAATTCATGCACCCAAAGTCAGAATGTTGAAGGAAGATTTACATACTAACAGTACAATCTAGTGGCATGTATGTGAGTATTCTTGAAGTACGTGAGTGTTCTTGAAGTAATATTGCATAGGAGGCAAAGTTAACTAATAGCATATAGATACTAGACCTACGATAAAGTATTTAAAGGAATGTTGATGCAAACACAAAAATAATATTTTGGGAAAATAACCTTGAGTCTAATAGTGTGAGTTTTATTCTTTCTGTTGTTTTTGAAACATGCAACATTTAATTACTATTGCTTTCAAAAGTGGCATCATTTAAGAGAAACTAATAATTAAATCATAATAATTAATCAAGTTTTAATAAGTTCATTTTAGATAATTTGAGTCTTTTCTACTTATGAAATTATAGATTTGAACTAAAAATAAAATAATTCTCCTTTTACTTTCAGTTTCTATGAAATCATTTGCATTCCCTCACCTTTTGACATCAAACATCTCACTGCTCAACATGACTGTCCTTACCTTCCCATCCATTATAGTAACAACATCAGGCAAACCACCAATGACTTTACCACGATCTAGGAGTTAAAGAAAAATATGGTGACTGTGTGAAGTTTAGACCTCAAAATTAATTTCTTAATAATTTTGGTGTCATGACTCACAACTTTTCTTTTTTTTTTTTAAATCTTTAAAAAAAAGTTCAATTTTTGTGATATTTTGGGAGGGTTTTAATGTGTTGCATAGTCCACTTAGATTTTTTTTTGGCAGAGATTGTGCCACAGGGTTCAAAACTGATGCACATAACAACCTTGAAGATACTGCTGAGTTTGACAGTTTCTGTTTTGGGCCCAGAGCAAAGTAAGGCGGCACTTTTAGCATCTTGGTGGTATCCAAAATCTAAGGAAAATTTGTTCTGCCATGGTCTTTGTGGGCAGAAGCATCATGTCATCACCAGGGAATTGATATAATTTCCAGTACTCCTACAGTCCCTAACTGTATTAGCTTCCCCACAGTCTGGGTCTCAGCAAACAGTGCAGAACAGGCACCAGCAGGCAAGTTTTTACTGAATAGACAGATCCCAATATTCCGTATTCTCAGCAGCTTTCAAAATCAACATCACCTTGGTATGACACAATTCACACTTCACCAAATCTCTGCAGACACAGGAATATACAGTGGAGGCTTACGAAATATGTAAAATGTTTAGTGGGTTTCAATTGCAATTAAAGACAACTAAATCCACAAATTACTATTGTTATTGCAATATTTTGAGCTAAGAGAGGATTTCTGCAGCCACAGAACTCAGTAAGTTATGGCAGCATATCATGATGGATGCTTTAAAAAGAACACTAGATGACATAGTAAAACACCTATGATAAAATGTAAAATAAACTTACTCTTCTCAGCAAAAGCAGCTGCCCTAAAGTTGTTGAGAAAGAAAGAAAGAGAAACATATAATTTTATTGATAAAATTAATAATAAAGTACTTTTTGTAAGCAAAGACACTATTGTTATGGCATTAAAATATAAAAGATGCAGCACTTACTTGAGTCGCTGGAACTCTGCATATGCATCATCAAAAGCTGTAACAAAACATTGAGAGGGTTATTTTCCATGAACATAACTTGCAAAATAAACATTTGAACACTTACCCATGTTACAGCTCTTTTAAAAGCCATACAGGGTCACACAGTAGCACAATGAGAAATCGGACCCCTGAAAACTAATGCAGCTGGTGCTGAAAACAGATGCAAGACTAAAAAGATAATAACAGTTATAAAACTTAACTATGACTGGTTCTGATCAAAGACTATCTATTTTTACTGTAATTCCTCTATTTCCAGTAAAAATTTATGAAAAGGCACAATACAAATCTGATCTTATAAATATACCTTGCCCAGACAGATCAAGTGTGCGTTTGTAGGATTCCTTGCCACCAAAGATTTCAAAGGTGTAATTCCCCTTATCCTTTTCAGTGGGCTCTCTTATCTGCAACCAGGCAATATCATCTCCACCTCCAATCTTCATCTTTTCACCAGAAGAAATCTTAGATTCCCTAGGGAAAAAAAAAATTAATAGAGGTGATTTTAAACATTTTTTTCCTGTATGTTGTCCGTAGGAAATCATCTATAAAAAGTCACAAACAGTAACATACTGTTCCTAAGCTATAGATAGATTGGAACTAATGGGCTCATTTTTCCAGAATACTCTTTGCTTCTGGGTGGGAGTATGAAATGCTTCAAAAATATTAGCTTGTGTTTTCATTTGTAAGATTCATGATTCATTTCTTCACCCTTTTCTCATTCTTCCCTCCTCACACAGAGCTATGCTTAACTCTTTATGCACATGCACAACTCTGTGTGAAAGTGCTTAGGGTTCTGTACATTTCATGCACAGTAAAATATCATATATAAGTGTTGTAAATTATAGGCAAATCACCTTTTTGATGAAGGAAAGATATCTTTTTTTTTTCATTAACTTCAAAAATCAATTAACAAAAGATTTGTATAAAACTACTCCTGCATCAAATTAAAATACATTTTTGGTTTTTTAAAAAAACAAGAAAATTTCTTAACTGCAGATAAGTAATAAAAATTCTTTAAAAAACAATGGCATTAGCTTGACTTATCATCACTTCCTAGTTAAGAATAAAAGAAATGCTCTGCAGATTGAGATCAGGTGGTCTTCCAGTCCACAGTCGGTCACAAAGAGAGGAAATAGAAGAAGCTATTTAATGAGAGCATAAAAACCAGACTACTTTTAATGGCTCAAAGAGAACTTTCTTCATTCATTCATTAACTAAAGAAATACTTTTTTTCATTCTTCCTCCCCAGGCATCTTAAGCTGGATTTTTTTAATAAATGAAGTCAGTTTTAGCTTTTCCTTGATCACTCATTTTATTTGCCTAGACAGAGCTGATTTGACTCCATAGCTAGAATTATTTTGATGGTGAAAAGTATTTTTACCATTTTCCTTTCTTTAAGACAACTTCATTGAGTTCAGCCTACCAAATTAGATTTCTGGATAGAAACTGCTATATATTAGAAAATATTACATATAATATTTCTCACTGTGTCCTGAGTGGATGAATACTAGGTCTAGGACTTGTATTGTATTTCATGCTATGCATGACAATGGATAATTAAATGCTAGAAACTTGCATGCTAAAAAATAACAATAAAAATCATGGGTTGTGTAGCATTTCGATTTTTCCAGGAAAACAAATCTGCTATAACTCCATTTAAAGGAGGTGGGAAGTTTGGGATAGGTTGGTCAGATGGTTGGTTGATTGGTTCTTGCCTTTTAGTTTTAACAACTCTGATTATAGTCATTGTATTCATATAAGAATTGAAATTTTATTCATTCAGAATCTGTATTCAATGATCTTCAAGACAATCAAAGTGTAACACATTAAAAAATCTAAAATATTTGAGGCTTTCTCTATGTAAATAGAAATAGCAATAAAAATAGAAATAGAAATAATACAAATATAAATATGATATTTCCATATTAGCCATGTAGCATTCTTTACTTTTATACTTCTATGAAATGGATGGTAGAATAGCCTGTCACTTTTAAAACTCCAGCAGATACAGTAAAAGGCAGAGGCAATTTTTTTCTTTTACTTCCCATCATACTAGTATCAGTGTTATGAAAGAAGAACTTTATAAATACAAAGTCTGAGATATAAGTACAGTTGCACAGCCTTGCAGAAGTGTTCTTGAGCTCTCTAAATGTGGTATTTGATGCTCTGTTTGTGTTCCCATCTTCATAAAAAGCATTGCAAATCTAGGAAAAAATATTCATGAACCAGACTATTCCTGTCTAAGTCAGACCAGTTACTGTGTGTCATCTTTGTAGGCCATCAAGAAATGTGAAAGTTGAAACCTCTTGAAAAGTTTTAAAATCCTTTCAAATATTACCTGCAGTTTCAAACAAGTGAGGTCTTGACATAACAAAACATTTGAAAACATATTTAATTGTAAATACATAGATATATGACTGTCTCCAAAGTCAAAGATTAATGTAACTTGAGAGTGGAAAACTACTAGCAACTTTAAAGCTCATTTTCAGCCATATTCTCAGATCTGAGTTATCCTAGGTATTCTGTGCCCCACTGAATATCTTTTCAAAGAGGAGTATCAAAATTAAAATATTTTGGGTTACTTAAGACTGTATCATTAAAATCAGTTTAATTTAGCAGAATTAAAAAAGAATTCTGTTCTAAATACAGGCTTTTTTAAACTGTGAGAGCAGATCCTTGGTATTCACCTAGAACTGGAGAGTTTCATCCACTTTAGAAAAAAGGCAGCTCTGAATCAGAAACTTTGCCCAAATATTTTCCTATCTTTTAACCAGTCAGATAATACAAGAGAAGATCAAAAGTCTTGTGTTGAATAAAAGAACACAATACAGTAGATTCCATTTTTTTTCTGTCTGTTATAGCCCCCCTGAAGGATGTTGGATGAGCCTTTTAATATTCCTTTTACCTTATGTACTTTCTATGTTAAAAGGGAATATATTGTTCTGGAAAGAGAAATTCATTATTGTGGTCCAATTTATAAATGAATGCCACAAAATAGTAAATATTAAATCATAAAGACAGCATTTTTTTCTCAAGTGAAATTGAAAAAGTATTCTCATCTACCTGTGGCACCAGCTGACTTTCATTTCTTCATTGTAGTATTTCAAGAAACACTGGAGCCTTATACCTTCCTCAGTGCAAAGAATCTTCAGTGGAGAGGCTGTCTTACCTAGATTAAATAGAGTATATGTGGATCAAATAGGAGAGATAGTGTAATGAACAGGAAACAGAGGAGTGGATTGTTTGTACTGTCTGGACAAAAGAAAATTCAAGACCTGGGCCATGATTCTCAAGTATCACAGACAGTTGTCATACCTGTCAGGGAACATCTGCTGATTTGTATCAGGTGAGAGTTCAGTAGAAGTTTATGACTTTGTTGTCATATACAAGCATCATGACTGGAAAGATCCATTGTGAAATAATCTAGTCATGTAATTTCCATGAAAGAGTAGTGTAATGATTCTATTTGTGTAAAATTTTTATTCTTGTGCAAACCCTGTTCTTTAAGTGGAAAGAACAGCTTCTCACTGGGAACAGATTCAGAAACTCATTCTCTCTATATCAAGGTTCACTTACTAATAGAAAGTAGGAACAAAATCATTGCTGCAATATTTTCACAGTATCTAAACCAAACAAGCCAGATGGAATAATACTTTTTACCCTTTTAATGGTGACAATTAGCAAGGTCAACAGGCTGTTCAGAAACCTAATAACGTCCATAATAATATAAGCATTGAGACTCTGAGAGATTTCCCACTTAAAATCAAAGTTTTCTGTCTGAGCCTCATGTGACTTCAAAATAAAAAACTACATGAAAATTCAAGGCAGCATTTACTTACCACTCATTCCACTCAATGCCAGAATTATATCATCATAAACTGCAGAGAGAAAGAAAAAGAGGAAGAAAATGTACCATCAAAATTCAATCAGACTGTAGCTTTTTTATGTTCCTTTTAATTAAAGTAATATGGGAAATCTTCATATCCTTAAGCAAAGAAAACCATTAAAATTGCAACAGGTGTATAGGACAAATTGGAAACTGTCTGTGTATAGCATATGAATTCTGTGCTGTGTCACTCAGTATCTCAGCCCTTTGTGGAATCAGCTGTCTGCAGACAAATCTTTGTCTCTCTCCCTTAGGCCAGCAAAAAGAAAAAAAAGTCATTAAAACTGAATGGTTCACATTCAAAGGAGAGTGCAGGTGAAAAAGAAATTATTTCATTCTTGGTGAAAATAGTTTCACCTTCTCCCTGTGGGGTAGCATTTGACAGAAGTGAAGTCCTTTAACAGCAATTGAAATAAAGGAGGTATCATATCAAGCTGTTGAAATAATACAGAGCCGATGGGTTTGTAGCATGCGAGAACCCTGGAGACAAGGGCATAAGAGCGGGGAACACTTTCATAGCAGAAGAATCATATTCAGGGACACCGTGTAAGATAAGAAAGAAAGAGAAAGAATCAACAGAGTCTAAAGAATGCATAGTCAAGTCTGAAGGATGCTTATTCAACACTGATGAAGTTTTATCAAAATGGAAGACAGAGAAATGAAGGAAGTTCAGAAAATACTAATATATTTGCTCTGCATTGATCTGTATATGCACATATTTGTCTTAGCTAAAATGAATCATGATACAGTTCCATAATTCTTTGTAATCTCCAGGTTTCTACTGACACCTTGACATAAGGACATGAACTGCATATTATATATGTCTTACGTTACAGATGTCTGAGAAGGCAGGGTTATGTTAACCATACTGTCTAAATGAGGGTGGGATTTTTTTCTGAGAGAATAATGGGCATAATTTATGCAAAGGAAAAATGCCTGGTAAACTGTTGTATTGGTTTGGCATGAATAGCAAAAACCAATTAGTGATCTGCTTTAAAACTGACAGCCAGGTTGGCCAATTGGATACAAGTCTACACCTCTGGGGCAAACGGCTTAAATACAGGTGGGATTTTGGGAAAGGTCTCTTCTTGCTGCGGGCTTGCCATGAGATAACATTGAGGTGGGGGCAGCAGCGGGGCCTGGCTCAGGACCCGCTGCCCCCGGGGCCGGGCTGGGGCGGCCGTGCCGGGGCTGACCCTGGCTGGANGTGATCCTATAAGATGTTTGAAGTCTCGTCATCAGTGAAGAATGAGAAATTCTTTGTTGTGGAGTTGTGCACCTTTAAAAGGTGAAACCCCATGTGTAAGTCCACAGACCATATATAGTCATGGGAAAGGCTTTATTTTGAGAAGCTCACAAATGCAGATTCTCGGGCGGGCTGCATTTGTGGGAGCTGCAAGCCACAAACAGACTGTGTCTCTTGTGGAAAGTTATCAGAACAAAATCAGGAGGGACTTGTCTCTCTCAAAGACTGAATGAAAGACTATTTTATAAGTGGTACTGACCTAGAGTTCTGATTTTCTGTCTCTTTACATTGTTTTGTGGAAAGGTGGGCTGTTGGTAGGGGGGAGGGGAGTGCTTTTGAAAGGTTTCATGGGTTTTTTTGTTCACCCTTTATTGAGTGTTAATAAATCTAACTGTTTTTATCTTTAAGTTATGCCTGTTTTGCCTTTCTTCTCATCCTATTCCATAGTGGGAAGATAGACCACTACACTAAATTTAACAAAACAAATTCAGCAAATGTGAAACCACTACATCTTTGGTATTTCTGCCCAGGTACAAACTTTAACCCATTACAACTGTCAATTGATATTAGAGCCTTCTGCAGTAAACCACATCTTAAGAACTCAGCCTGATATTCATATTGTCCTCTTGTTACAGGTACTTCCTCCATCAGCTGAAAAGAAACGTTAAGATTTTTGGTAAACTGAGTTAATTTTTTAAAATGTCTTTCTCCTTCCATCCTTTGGAGCCTGCCCAAAAATACCAATTATTTGGGACAAATGTCTACATGCATTTGGGATGAATCTAGATGCTCTTTGGCCTATCTGGTGGGACCTAAGCAAATATATCCAGGGAAGCTCTCTTCGCCAAAATTAAGTAAAATTCACTCATGTTGGCAACGGATCAGTGTTTGTTATGGACTCAGAATCACAGAATATATTGAGTTGGAATGGACTTACAAGAATCATCAAGTCCAAGTCTTAAGTGAATGGCCCATATAGGGATCAAACCCACCATCTTGGCATTATTAGCACTATGTTTTAACCAACTGAGCTAATCTCAGGGTCAAAGTAAAATGACATTTTTTACATTAAAAAAATTAAATGTAGATAGAATTTCTGCATCTCACTGTGATGTCTGATATAATATGAATTTTTTTTCTAAATGTCTATCATGCATCGATTTTAGATGATATTCTCTTATTTTCATTTAACTTTGTTTGAATGTCAGTGGATGATGAGCTTGAAGTAATCTGCCCCATAGAATACACAGCTTTCCCTGCTCCTGCTAGACTTTTTATATCATTTATGTTTCAAGGCTAGTTCCACCATTTAGAAGACCTGTTGTTTGGTTTAATAGTGCAGTTTTCATGGCTTTGCTGGTTGACATTTTCAAAGCCTCGTGGACCCACAGAATTAGATACTGTGAATTCTCTACATAGGCATTTCACTGTGCATTTCAAGCACAACCGTTTGCCATACTTGAAGTATCGTCACTGGAAACTGGACCCCTGACCATATGATGGAAACCTACTGTACCTTTTGCTTATTCCAGAGGTCAGGATACACAAAATCACAGACTAAGGGAATGATATCTATGTATATATCAAAGAACAGGAAAGGAGGAGATGATTAATGAGAACATAAAATGGTATGGAATAAGAGACAGAAATTGTACAGGTTTTATCTGGAATAGAGTTAGTTTTCTTCATAGCAGCTTTATGGTGCTGTGTTTTGGATTTGTGACTAAACCAGTGTTGGTAACACAGGGATGTTTTAGCTATTCCTGAGCAGTGCTTGTACAATGTGGAAGTCTGATTTCTTCTCCTCTGACTGCCTCACCAAGAGGAAGCTAGGGGTGCACAAGTGGTCGAGAGGTGACACAGCCAAGACAGTTGACCCCAACTGACCCAAAGGACATTTCATACCATATGATGCCATATCCAGTATATAAAGCTCAGGGAAGAAGGAGAAAATGGGGAAGTGATGGTGTTTGTCTTCCCAAGTCACTGTTACATGTGATGGAGCCCAGCTTCACTAGAGATGGCTTAACACCTACCTGCCCATGGGAAACAGTGAAGGAATTCTTTGTTTTACTTTGCTTGTATACACAGCTGTTGCTCTACCTATTAAACCATCTTTAGCTCAACCCAGGATTTTTTCACTTTTCCCCTTCCAATTCTCTCCCCCATCTCACTGACAGTGAGTAAGTGGCTGTGTGGGGCTGAGATGCCAGTTGACGCTAACCCACGAAACAGTTATATGATTTAAAATCTAAAGTACTCTTGGTCACACATGAATAATAACACTTTGTTGCTTTAGGGTTTTTTGTGGATATTAACGCTTAACAAACCTGAGAGAGAGTGATCTCCAATAAAATGGAGTGTCTGTATGGTAAAAAACATACTTCATCTCCTGCCTGTCAAAATACTAAGATTAATCACAACAATTCCCAGTGTCAACCCTCCTAAAGTGCTGATCTGAAGTTCAGGTCTCTATAACATAAGAGAAATGAAATTTAAGGAATGCCAAAAATTATGCTAATTTGCCATTTGCAAGGATAGATTTTTGACACCTCCGGAGAACATGTGGAGATCATTATTCCATTACAGTAGATTGAATGTTACCTTTTCCTGTTAATTCAAGAGTAGATACATCATGACCTCTATCATCTGATAGTGTCGCCTTATAAACTCCTTCATCTTTGCGAGACAGCTGCAAGGAAAACACAAAATGTTTACTGACAAACTTGATATTACTAGATAGTACTAGATTTTCTCAACCCCTGCATAATTTTGTAAATAAAATAACATACACTGTACACTCTTCTGGATAAATAATCTTACCAGAGAGGAGATAGAAACTATGAACTGCTTGTCCATGCCTTTTTTATGGAGATGCATTTAGTTCTTAAGTCTAAAACCTATTTTGATTTCAATTCAACTTCCTCTAGAAAACATGAGGGTTTTTTCTCTTGTTCCAAAAAGACAGGACTGATCTTGGTCAGTAGAAGTTAAAAGCACTGTAGTAAGATGCAACAAGGCATAACTGCAACCCACACAAACTTTAGAAATGCAATTTTTCTACAACAAAAATGATTATTTTTTTGAATTATAACAGCAAATCTATATCCTGTAATATCAGCTCCTTTATACTGCTTGCAGTCAAGCAGCAATTGTAGTTAACTTACATCTATGCTAAGTAAATAATTAATTCATTACCCTTAGAGAGTTTACATTCTGAAATCAATCACAGTGATATTGCATTAAAGGCAGTAGGGATTTTTGGGTTTTGTGGGTTTATTTTAATTTCTTTTAAAACCTGAAGGAAAATATACAGAACAGTTATATGTAGATTGGAGATGACTTTATAGTTAGACTTATACAAATCCACAAGCACGTAAACCATAGCACAAATATTCTATAACTGAATGACAAATAACAAGAGCAATCCAAGACCAGCAGAAACCGCCCTCCCAATAAAAGTCTGCTCAAGAAAAGTGAAGCTGGTAAGTCAGTATACTCTTTCAAGAGAAATCAAGGCAGGAAATTAGAAGAATATGAAGCCAATAAATAAACAATTTAGATGGAATGCACATTACTAAAAGCAGAAAATCTCATTCTGGGAGGTTTTGTCACTTCACAAAGGCAGCAACTACGCAAGTTAAGGTTTCAGATAGAAGTTGGGTTATCCTGTTTGCATAAAGATAAATTTTAGGAATGTAAACCTCAAACTTATTCACTTTAGTCAATAAAACTGAAACATTGTCAAAAATTAAGCATGAACTCTGAGCTGATACTCTGAGTTTTTTTTAAAAAACAGATACTTTTTGCTAGCAATAGTTTCATCAGCTAATGAAAGAGTAGAAAATATGCTTTTTCTTACAACAGTTCAAAAAAATCATGATAGCTGCCTTACTGCTTTATCTGGCAAATCTATAGTGTGTCAAGCAGAAGCTGTCATTTGTAATCGGCAGGTGATACAGTACCTTGGGAATACTGAGGTGACATTCTCCCTTCTGCAGATCAGGCAGCTCCTCAACATCAACCCCAGAACCATCCTTATACCACTTAAAATCAGTCTCCTTCTTTGTGTTTGCAACCTGTACAACAGAAAAGGTGCATAATCCTGGCAATGTCCTGGGGAAAGGTATTGCACTGTAGGAAGTCACACGGGTAGTTTCAACCCATGAAACAATTTTTTTTTAAAACACATGTCAAATGAAGCTAAGTAAAAAACCAATTTCAACCAAGTCCTCCTAAGCAAATCTTAGAACTACAGTGTTTCTTTGCAGCACAGTATACAGGTTACAACTTCAGAGCCCTGTAAAATCCTTAAAGAAAATCCTGGCAACCTCTTCCCTTAAACAGTTTTGCACCCTTGCTCTGTNTATATTTACCCTCACTTTCAAAATCACTACAGTTTATTTGACATCACTATCCCTATACCCTTCTAAAAGTCATAAAAATGCAATGGTATTTTCATGCGTAGCCTGAATTCCCAGTCATTGTGGCTTTGGTAGATGGACAGAGCTGGCAAGATATTTCTCAGTCCCCGGGCAGTTGATTTTAAAAGGCTTCTTAAAGAAAAAGCAAAAAACTGGACAAATGGCTAGAGGGAAGCCAGGAACTTAATACAGATTTGCAATAGTTTTCAAGTGGCTTGCTTGGAGGAAAAAACATGCACCAATTTCTAACCCTTTCACATTAGAGAAGTCACTCCACAGAAGAACAGCTCTATGAAAGCTCTCTGTAGAGGTGACAAATAGGAGGGTCTTCTATACTGATTCCTAGACATCTCTATCAAAAATGCTGAAATTAATCACATCTATTCTTGCTTAATAACCAGTGTGGTTGCTGTGGATCCCTGANTGTTCCAAAAAGACAGGACTGATCTTGGTCAGTAGAAGTTAAAAGCACTGTAGTAAGATGCAACAAGGCATAACTGCAACCCACACAAACTTTAGAAATGCAATTTTTCTACAACAAAAATGATTATTTTTTTGAATTATAACAGCAAATCTATATCCTGTAATATCAGCTCCTTTATACTGCTTGCAGTCAAGCAGCAATTGTAGTTAACTTACATCTATGCTAAGTAAATAATTAATTCATTACCCTTAGAGAGTTTACATTCTGAAATCAATCACAGTGATATTGCATTAAAGGCAGTAGGGATTTTTGGGTTTTGTGGGTTTATTTTAATTTCTTTTAAAACCTGAAGGAAAATATACAGAACAGTTATATGTAGATTGGAGATGACTTTATAGTTAGACTTATACAAATCCACAAGCACGTAAACCATAGCACAAATATTCTATAACTGAATGACAAATAACAAGAGCAATCCAAGACCAGCAGAAACCGCCCTCCCAATAAAAGTCTGCTCAAGAAAAGTGAAGCTGGTAAGTCAGTATACTCTTTCAAGAGAAATCAAGGCAGGAAATTAGAAGAATATGAAGCCAATAAATAAACAATTTAGATGGAATGCACATTACTAAAAGCAGAAAATCTCATTCTGGGAGGTTTTGTCACTTCACAAAGGCAGCAACTACGCAAGTTAAGGTTTCAGATAGAAGTTGGGTTATCCTGTTTGCATAAAGATAAATTTTAGGAATGTAAACCTCAAACTTATTCACTTTAGTCAATAAAACTGAAACATTGTCAAAAATTAAGCATGAACTCTGAGCTGATACTCTGAGTTTTTTTTAAAAAACAGATACTTTTTGCTAGCAATAGTTTCATCAGCTAATGAAAGAGTAGAAAATATGCTTTTTCTTACAACAGTTCAAAAAAATCATGATAGCTGCCTTACTGCTTTATCTGGCAAATCTATAGTGTGTCAAGCAGAAGCTGTCATTTGTAATCGGCAGGTGATACAGTACCTTGGGAATACTGAGGTGACATTCTCCCTTCTGCAGATCAGGCAGCTCCTCAACATCAACCCCAGAACCATCCTTATACCACTTAAAATCAGTCTCCTTCTTTGTGTTTGCAACCTGTACAACAGAAAAGGTGCATAATCCTGGCAATGTCCTGGGGAAAGGTATTGCACTGTAGGAAGTCACACGGGTAGTTTCAACCCATGAAACAATTTTTTTTTAAAACACATGTCAAATGAAGCTAAGTAAAAAACCAATTTCAACCAAGTCCTCCTAAGCAAATCTTAGAACTACAGTGTTTCTTTGCAGCACAGTATACAGGTTACAACTTCAGAGCCCTGTAAAATCCTTAAAGAAAATCCTGGCAACCTCTTCCCTTAAACAGTTTTGCACCCTTGCTCTGTGCTTGTAGTTTGTCTAGAGATAGCTGAGGAAGAAGTATGTTTCAAATTACAGCTTCTGAACTCTCCTTTATCTTTTTGTGTTTGCCCTGTGACTCCAGAGACTTGTAACACAGAACTTAGTCCTTATCTTAGTCTTTGGCCAATTTGGAGATTTATCCCAGCTACCTAAGCAAAGTCTCTCATGGATAAGCTGGAGAAAACAACTGAAATTACTATTCTGAGAGCATCCAAGACTTCAAAATTGTGAACTGCACCAAAAATCCTTTTTTATTTGACCTTCTACATTGGGTCATTTGGGGTATACAAAGACACGAGGAATCCTACAAACTGCAGTCTCTCCCAGTGAAAAGGGGCTTAACAATGTAGTCCATATGCAGAGCAGTTGTTTGAAAGCAAGAATTTTGCTGTAGTAGCAGCAATTCATTTAGCAGTTCATTGAAACAATGCCTAAATAGACTACAGCTTTACCTCAAGTGCTGTTCTAATTTTGATATGAAAACTGTATATTGGATACACTTGAAATATTGCTGGATAGATTACTTCAAACTGTGAATTCAAAGAAACTAAAAGCGCAGCTCTTTTTAGACACCCTGGCAATATANAGTGGCTTGCTTGGAGGAAAAAACATGCACCAATTTCTAACCCTTTCACATTAGAGAAGTCACTCCACAGAAGAACAGCTCTATGAAAGCTCTCTGTAGAGGTGACAAATAGGAGGGTCTTCTATACTGATTCCTAGACATCTCTATCAAAAATGCTGAAATTAATCACATCTATTCTTGCTTAATAACCAGTGTGGTTGCTGTGGATCCCTGACAGTATTTGAGATCAACCCCTGGCCCAAAGCAATGACTTGCTAGAGAAAAGTGAGCAGCATTTTACATTTACCAGTAACTACAAAGCGGCTGTTCCTGTAGTCCTATGACATGATTGGCAATTTTATTTGAACAAAGCCCGAAGGAACAAGCCTTTAATGCTTTTCAACAATTTTTCATCAAAGACTGTTAGCACTCAATCTGAACAATAAATAGGCTGAGTTTCAGACACATGCAATTTACAGTGCTGAAGTTATTTCATGCTGACATTTACTATGTTACGTTTTTCACTGTTTAGCCACACACCAAAAATCTTGCTTTTAACAGACACAGAACAAATAAGGGCCAAAGTTGTGGAAGAGCAAGTAGCTTCTGAGTGTTCCGAAATTTAGAATTGCTAGAAGTAAAATTACAGTAGTTGCTGGCATACAAAGAAAAATGAGCCCAAAACAAAAAGCGAAAAGCAAACACCATTGAATTATCTTACAAATGGACAACCATGTTCAACTGACATTGAGGGGCTAAAATCAAGAATATGGTCCTCAATCCCAGCTAATTCAGAATTAAATACTAAGTCAATCTAAACTCAGGTCCAATCATATAGAAAATAAGGGATATGTGAGGTAATATTTGATATTCTCTTTTACAACATAATCCGTATTTGCCCATCATTTCTGCTATGGGCCCAGATCATACAGTCAGTACTTTACCCTACACAACCTTCCATTTGGTGTGGTTTCCTAGCTTCCTTATGCCATACTTTATAAAAGTCAAGGGTGCCCTCTCTTATAGATACTTCCTTCACATTATCCCAGGCTCTTAGAAGAGGGAAAAACTCCCTTTACAATGTTGGTTTTTTGTTGTTGTTTTTTTTTTTTTGTGGTTTTTTTTTGGTTTTTTTGGTTTTTTGTTTTTTTTTCTGAAGAGGAGCACTAAACAGAGCCTAGAAGAGAACTGGATTAAGTGTTATAATACGGCCTGAGATGGCATAGATTATTCCTGGATTGTTTTTATTACCACAGAAATAGTGCAGAGTGGCCACACTTGTTGTCTAACTTGTTTGTCAGGTATCTCGAGTTTGAAGGACAAACCCAGACTCTGTTTTTCAAATTCTTCCTATGTACAAATATAAGTTAAATAGCCATAAACAACAGTACCATGTGAACCTAACAGCCAGGCACATACTAACAGTAACAAACATTATAAGGTCAATAGCATAGTTAAAATGATGAGTGTGCAAACAGCCCACATCCTAGATTTCATTTACCTAAAATGTTCTGACCTTGTGAACAAAAAGCACACTGGTGAAAAGCAAATAATCAGATGCTCAGCCTTTCACAGCTTCAGTGCTATGAAAAGGCTTGAGAGTCAGTGAAAGAAGGATAATTTCAGATTAATTTGTAGAGAATTAACACTTGCATAACTAGTTCAGCAACATTGAATTCCCCATGTGAATGAAAGGATAAGCAGAGTTCATGCCTGAGAAACACGCATGTGGAGATTATAAAGTACTCCTGCAAAGGTGCAGTGTTAACTAATGAGTGTTGAGCCCTAAAATGAGAGCACATGGAAGGACAGCTTCAGCACCAGGTCAGTTCTGCTGGGAATAACTTGAGGTTAAGGGTCTCCTAGTTAATGAGCAGGGAAAAAAAAAAAAAAAGGAAGGAAAAAAAAATCCCACAAATGTGCATGGAAATTGCTCATAATGAATGATTCAAGTTAGTCTAATTATAAGCCAAAGTTATTCAAAAGAAGAGGAAAAAATTAATACAAAAGAGTTCATATTAGAGGAAAAGAGAATGAAGAAGAGTTTGATGCCTGAATTCAATTTACTTAGATATTCAGACTTCTAATTAGTCATTCTAGAAGAGCAAAACAAATGAAAATTTATCTGTTGAGAAAGGCATTTAAAGATGTTAATAGCAGAAGTTATACTGAAATCAATACAAATTATCATTACTTAAGATTCAAAAGTCATTAGCCAAAAATAATTTAAAAATCATGTTTTATCACCTTAATTCTAGAAGTCTTTGTGGCATATTTGATTACAGTTGATTAAATAATAGACACTTCGTTAGAGAAATCAGAAAATGGTAAAGAAAGATTTTGAACTCTGGCTTTTTTTTAGCTATTTTTGAGAAAGAAAAAAAGGGATACATCTTAAGGGACGTATATTTAATGTAAATTATTCTTATGGCTCGTAACTTTTATAAAGAATTTGACCATCCAATAATACATTTAGAAATGTCATATATTTGTTTTTGTTTGCCTTAAAACAACTGTTGGAGAATAGTAAGACAGAAATTTTCATATTAAAGTTTTCCAAATAATAAAAAATAGTTTTCATATGAAATTTTTGTTTTTAAAGCTATCTAAATCCTTTTTCACATTTTTCTACCTCAATTCTTCATCAACATATTCTAAAAAATTTTTTCAAGTGTATTTCCTTACCTTACAAGAAAGTAAAACTTCACATTCCTCTGTAACCTTCCAATACAAAAACTCTGAGAAGTGAGGACCTAAGAAAGAAAAAAATCTTAAAGCAATGTTGCAGAATCAAGAGTATCAGAAAGATCCAGTGGGGGAAAAAAAAATATGACAATTAAACATCTTACACCAGAACAAGAAGGAACTCCTGAACTACCCATGCACCAGAAGGAAAATCCTGCAAGTTTTTATTATGCTTACCCAGTGTCTACATTACAGCTTAGAAACCTGAATCTCATCTCTGAATCTGTGTGAATCAGGTAGTATTCCAAAATATAAAATGGTGATTGAGAGAAATTAGTTTATTGAATACCAGTTTGTGCCAAATTGCCAACTAAGCAGAGGAAAGAAATGAAATAGCTACAAACAAGTGTACAAATAATGTATTTTATGTAAAAACAACACACCCAGGACAAACACTGTCCAAATAATGTAAAGTTTAAAAAATTAAATATTACAGGCAGAACAGAGAATATTTTTTTTCTCATGAAGGTTCCAATCCTGCCAAGAAATACATCCTGATGAAAATTTGCTGACATGCACAGCCTTTTTAAAATTATTGTGTTTACTTATCTCAATAAATGTATATGTCTTTGTGTTGGCATGGTCAGGGTCCAAACCTGGGAAGCTGCAAAGTCCAAGACTTTAATTTAAATCATTGAGTATTAAAAGATTTTGTCAGTTTATGCTGTAAGATGTTTAATTTCTTTCCTGAATCAATTTTAAAAATCCTTAAAAAAACACAATAGAATTACATTGTCTCTATACAAAATTTTACCCAAGCTGTTTAGGAAAAAGTTTTTAATTATTATTGTTACTTTCATCATGAAAGCCATATGCTTACTAGTGAAAATTACAAAATAGAGATCAAGTTCAATTTTTTAAGGATTTCACATGGATATCGTTCTGAATTACGAATCCAAGAGTAATTTTCTCATTCAGCTGCAAGCAATATCGATAACGAGTATATAACTCTACAACTGTATAGCAACTATGCAACAAATATACATTTAGTTCCTGGAATTTTGCCTCAATAGAAACCATAGGGTCAAGCTTTTAATCTTCCTTATCTGGCACTACTTGTCTTGTCTGTCTACTCTTCTGTCAGTTAAATTGAATGGACAACTTGTATGCTTACAACTAAAGGCAATTAAATGTTTTTTTGGACTAGAACCTACAGTAGGCACACTTCTCATGAATAGTGAGCAAAGATAACCTTTTGTGAGAACTCTTTTTTCTCTATTTAATGAAGACTGTCACAAATTGACAATGTTGGAAAACACAATCCACCAAGGCTTCAAGTGTCTCCTAAGACTGAACAATACATTCATCCTCTAATAAAGAACAGAATCTGTAAGTGCTTAGCATTCACCAGGGATGAATCATTCGCTGCAAACTGGACCTAAAGTCGCCAATCTGCTCCATCTTACCTTGTTTTCTGAGAAATTCCTTTCGTTGGAGCTCAGACTCAGCCAATACCGCCTTGAATGCTAAATTTCAGAAGAGGTGAATGAAAAATGAGTTAGTCACAAAATTACAAAATTATTCACAAAGAATAATTGAAGTTCACTTCTCCATCGGAGTGAAAGTTTCAATGTTTCAACGTCTCAGTGAACATACCATCTCCAATGAGAACTAATGAGGACTGGTTTTTGGCCTTTCCATCCTGAATCTGTACTGTGTAGGTACCTTCATTGTCAATTGTAAATTTTTCCATCACCATTTCTATAATGCCATTTGAACGGTCACAATTTATTTTATGCCTCTGAAATAAACAAATAAGTACTTTAGTATAGTGGAAATTACTCATGTTTCCTATTGAATAAATTTTGATTTATATTCCTTCCCCCACAGTCAACCTTTTTCATGTCCTTTTAATTGTAAAAAAAAGGGAAGAGAATTCTGTTTTATTTACTGTTGTACAATAAGATCCCAGTGGTGACAGAAACCTCTGTGTTCAGCTGCTTTTGGAATTGTCAAGTCATCATAATATACCTGGTTTGTATTTGAAAACAATTGCTTATGGCCCTGTGCATATTTGAAGAGCCTAACAGCCAGCCTTTAGCTGCATTACAGCTTCCACTTCAACATGGGGATTTGCTTGGCAAAAGTACTATTCCTACCAAAGTCCAGAAACAACTGGAAATATTATATTTCTAGACACAAATGCAGATCTTCAAATAGATCCATCACACCAAATCCAAAAAGTCATCCCTACTAAATATCTGAGACATATATAGTAGTCAATAGTGGATCTTATTTTCTCATAAAAATAGTTTATCTAGGAAGACTATAATTTAATGCTAGGTGTAATTTTCAACGAACACTTAAAGCAAACGACCATGAGACAAGTAACTTTTGCAAACCCCACAGAGTTTCAGGGAACCAAAATGGATTGGCCAACTTCAGCAAAAGTGAGGTATAATTCTGTCAGGACATATAGTTACCCACTTAAGTGTTTACAGAATACACAAAACATCAAATATTGACTTGAATTCAAAGTTAAATATGCTTGTCACTGTTTGTGTCCTTTATGTGTTTGCTTGTTCTTTGTTTATTAAATGTTCTAGAAAGATAAATTATTGGCAAGCATCATCATGGAAACAGGACATTACCAGCTAAAACTGGACAATCTTTGTAAAATATGTGTATTGAATTTCGAGTACTGTTTCAGACAGAACCATACTAATGTCCTCTTTTATTCAGCGAGTTACAACTATGAGGACAATGTCCCCCAATAATAGTGATGTTTTTTGAATTTCGACTAACAAATTCCTAAAGTTAAGTAAAAATGACCCATAGAAGTTTCTTGGTGAATACTTTCAGGTAAACAATGTGGCCAAAGATATTACACACTAACTTTCAGTCACAATTGCACAGAACAGTAAATGTCACCATCTAGAAGGAATTGCATGAAGTGAATTAGTATAGACCCTGTTACTTTTAAATTTATTTTACATACTGTTAAAAGGAGACATGATGTCTTATAAATAGAATGTTTTGGTGAACCTGTTTATTGGTATACAAAAGTACAAAATGGTATTAAAGTAACCGATAGACAAAGTTTAAGGAAGGAGAAAAAAGAATAAACGTTTAAAAAAGCTAGTAAAAATGCCACTTATTAAGCTCTCTAGAATCTTATTGAAGTGGAACAACCTCTAAGTCCCCTAAGATCCAAAAGTAGTAGGAATGACCCCACAGATATATCTGCTTTAGCTTTAAGGAACACATCTTGGCCAGCCTCAAAACCAGACTCAATCTTGTATGGATAACAAGTCTGGAAGAACAGCGTCACACAGTCAAGTACTGGCATTTTCAAATACATAAATCTTTTAAATCTTAATGAGGTAATTGAAGAATGAAGAAAAAGAAAATATGTGGAATTAGCAAAGCAGTCAGCTAACAGATTGATCAGGAAAATAATTTTTTAAGGGGTATGCATGTTAATTTGGATACACAATTTCCCATACATAGTGCAAAGAAAGGTACAGAGTCAAAGAATATAACAAGATTAAATTCATTGGGAAATTAAGTAGAAAATCTACTTGTGTAAGAGTTCAACTGTAAGGTGATAGATGAGGAAGGTTAAAAAAGAGCATGATTAACTGACTTAAACTATCAAAAAGTGCAAATTTCAATGTGCAAAAATCAAATTCTTGCTTATAGCTTCCTCCCCTCAGAGGTCAAGGACTACACTGGCATTTACTTCCTGAGTTCCCAGGAAGAACATTAAATCAAATTTTGCAAGAAGCAGAAAAGTTTGGTTTTATTTTTAAAAAAAGGCAAGATGTATGTTGTAATCTGATTCTTTATGACATTTTTTATTTTCTACTCCTATTAAACAAAATATTAAAATATTAAAATTAAAGCTGAGTAAATGAGGCTCAGTTCATTCCATTTTAAGCTTATTTTGAAATCTTACCAAAAACACTCCCTCTTAGGACTTAGCAGGAAAAATTTATCACTTCAGCCAATGTCAAGAATCAGGCCACAATTCACCAGCATAATGGTCTATTGAACATGTTCAGTGACTGTAGCCCAGTCTCCAGACAGGTTTTAGAGTGCAATTAGCCTTCTAACTATTGCCATTATGCAGCAAGATGAAGTTCAATGATTTTATGGGCATCATAAATATTAGGCTTTTATGTGACTTTCCACAAAAATATCATCTGTCTCCAAACATAAATGTCACCTGTGGGTTACTAATTAAAGAGGTGAAATAATGCAGCTTCATTTCAAGACTCTTTGTGATGTCAACACTTCCAAAACATATGCGAACTAAAAATAGCTCATTCTGTTCCATGCAAATTGCCAAGACAGAGTATTGTCATTTCAATACATCCTAGGCATGAATATTTAGTTTTTCAGTGCTATGGTTTATTATTTCTTAAAGCAAGAAAAACAGAGAATTATTTTACTCAGAAATATTTCTTCTTCCACTTGTCAATATATAATTAAAGTAAATGCTCTTTGCCTTCCAATGGTATAAAAATGCTGATAAAGCTTCTCCGACCCAAACCAGGATTTGCATTCTCAGGAATAAAATAAATCTTTCAAACATCTGCACTGGAGATGAATTCTTCACAGGAATATATTTCCAGTGCAGTGCTCATGGCCTGTAGATGAACCATACTCTTGCCCTGCAAAGGCATGAACTTGTTTTCTTCTCAGCCAAATCTGAGACCTTTTTTCTGCCCCCTTAAATGAAAGGTCTTCCTATAACAGAATTTCCACCCTGTCAATCCCCTAACTAGAGATTTTTTTCCTCTCAAAGTGCTGTACTAGGGTTTAAAAGATGAGCGGAACCTGTAGCTTTGGTCTTCAAAGGTGTTTCTTCTATTTCTTATCTCAAGGCCTTACAGCAGTCTCAGCGCGCTGAAGGAAAAGCAGCTACAGGAACATGGACAGAGAATCCAAGGTAATTTTTAAAGATTTCTAACCCAATCAACTCTTAAAGCATACTATAGTTACAGTTTTGTACCAATAATTACTACCTATTCTAGACATGCAATTTCTACATCAAATCCATTCTACCAATGTCTCTGTGTCACCATCACAGCAGGAGATGGAGTAGAAGAAAAAGAATATGCGACACCGCCCAAAATTCTCCATCTTGCTCTGATCTACTTCCATACTAAAAACCCAAAACTACAGATTTTTACCCTTTGACAAACTAAACTACTATTTATTTCAAATCTTTGTTGTTTTCAATTCATCTATGAGTGTTGGAAGCTTTTCCCATGGACTAAGGTCAAAGGCAGTGCTTTCATGGGGTCCCAGCCAGGGTCCCGGATCCCCCCAGGGCAGTTTGAGGGGTTTTCCCTATTCCTGGGAATCAAACATTCCTAGAGCTATAAAAATGCAGGAAGCTGGTGGCTTAGCCTATAATTTCTATGTAGCTGTTCAATGCCCAGTTTCTAATCCAAAAATAAAAAAAAAAAAATTAGAAATTGATACCATATAAAAATTTTAAGTGTATGAACACTGCTGCATTATCGAGTACCTCCCACATTATACATAAAACTAGTAATACCAGCCTCAGAGAGTCTTTGGGAACAGCATGTCTTGTTGGTTTGGAATCCAAAACTGTACTTGAAGCAGTCATTTTCTTAAGCTATTTTTCTAAAATATTTGTGCTTAACACTAGTCTGTGTGCAAATACTCCTTCTGTTTGGCTGTTGATCATCTAGATACCAAAAATGAACAGAGAGAGTCCAACTCTTTTTCCAGTATGAATAGGTTCACTCTACAACAGGAATTCTATACTGAAAAAAAATATTTGAGTTATAGATTGGCCTTCTTTACAGTTATTATCATACCTTAATAACATGGTATTAAGAAACTATAGTATCTAGGGAACTACAGGCCTGTCAGGCTGATCTCAGTGCCAGAGAATATTAAGCAGATACATCTTGAGAGACACCTAAGCAACATGCACAGAACAACAAGGGAATCAGGCCCAGTCTGCACAGGCTTGTGAAAGACCAGTCCTGCTTTACTGACCTGATAACCTTCAGTGACAAGGTGACCCACTTAGCAGATGAAGGAAGGGCTGTGGATGTTGTCTACCAGGAATTAAGTTAAACCTTTGACACTATTTCCCACATCATTCTCCTGGAGAAACTGGCTATTCATAGCTTGGATGCATGCACTAGCTCCTGGCTGGATGGCCAGGGGTAAAGTGGTGG
The DNA here is from genome assembly GCA_013397315.1 of Donacobius atricapilla. Taxonomy (NCBI): domain Eukaryota; kingdom Metazoa; phylum Chordata; class Aves; order Passeriformes; family Mimidae; genus Donacobius; species Donacobius atricapilla. Next base: position 76,201 of record WBMY01018579.1, read on the forward strand.
TGAATGGAGTTAAATCCAGTTGGTGGATATCACAAATGATGTTCTTCAGGCCTCAGCAGTGGGGCCCAGTCCTGTTTAATATATTTATCAATGATCAAGAAGAAAGGATCAAGGTGGGTGGGAGTGTTGATCTGCTGGAGGGTAGGAAGACTCTGAAAAGGTATCTCAACAAGTTGAATAGATGGCTTGAGACCAATTGCATGAGGTTGAGCAAGGACAAGTGCTGTGTCCTTCCCTTGGGTCAAAACAAGGCCTGGGGGGGAGGTGCTGGAAAGTGATCCAGTGGGGAAGGACCTGGGGGTGCTGGTCGACAGCTGATTGAGCATGAGCCATCAGCATGTGCCCAGGAGGTCAAGAAGGCCAGTGGCATCCTGGCCTGTATCACTAACACTGTGGCCAGCAGGACGAGAGCAGTGATTGTACTCTGCACTGGAGAGGCCACATCTCAAATCCTGTGTTCATTTCTGGGCTCATCACTGCAAGATAGACATTGAGGTGCTGGAGGGTGTCCAGAGAAGGGCAACACAGCTGGGGAAGGGTTGGGAGCACAAGTCTGACAAGAAGCAGCTGGGGGAAGTGGGGTTATTTAGCCTGGAGAA
>WBMY01018582.1:0-33979 GCA_013397315.1 Donacobius atricapilla
CCTGCAGCAGCCCCGGGACGGGCTCAGCCCCGCCGTGTCCCCGCCCGGGCCTTCGGGCTGGCCCCGCAGCCGGCGCCCCCCTCAGCATCGATCCCGGCCCCACACGGGGGAGACCCCGCAAGCTGCGGGGCCCAGCACCCCCGAGCAGCGCCGGGAAAGCTGTGACAGCCCCGTGGGCTTTGTCCGAGAGCTCCTGTTGTTTTTCCCGTGAGAAAGCAGGGCGCGGTGGCAGCGGCCGGGTCCTGCTCGGCCTCGCCGCTGCCCTGGCCGCCCCTCGGGCTGTGCTGAGCGGTCCAGAACACACCGGGACGTGGAGATGCCTGAGCTGGATCCCTGCGAGAGCTGGTTTGTGTATTCAGCATTTTCTGCAGGGTTCATTGTGGGAGGAACGGGGCTGCCTTGATCTGTGTCTGCCCACGTCACAGCTTTTGTCACGGCCTCGGTGGCAACTGGCACCGGGGTGAAATACAGCCCCCAAACTCAAACGCAGAGTCCGGTTTGCTGAGTCTGCTTATTTACCATAGTTATTGACAACGATTCTATTCACACCGCCGACCAGTTTGAGTCCCAGGGCACGAACAAGCAGCCAAGAGCCCGTCCTTGCTGCGGGGGTGCCCCCAGCAGCAAGGGGCGAAAGGGGCTGTGGGGTTCGGCGCTTGGCACCCGCACGGTCCGTGGGCTCGTGAGGAAACGCTCACTGTGTGCCAGCTTTGGTGGAAAAACTTCATGCAGCTACTCCTGGCACCTTGGGCACAGGCTCTGGAGGTGGGCTGGGAGGATGGTGACCTCCTCCTTTGCTCCAGCTCAGATCTTCTGCACGTAATTCCCAGGGAAGAGCCCTTCCTTGCCGTGCAGCCGGCCTTTCCACCAGCCAGAGGCATCTGGGAAGGGGACAAAAAGTCAGGTGAGGTGCCAGCACGGCAGGGAGAGGAGCTGGGCAGGGCAGGAGCCTGGTACCTTCCATCAGGATGTCAATGACATCCCCCACGCTGAAGCTGAGCTCGTCCACGTCCTGCCCCATGTACTGGTAGAGCGCCCGGCACCGCGGCCCCTCCGCCTTGGGCTGGGGCTTGGGGCGCCGGGCCGGGGGCGGCCGCTGGCTCACACTGCGCCGCCGCTGCATCCTGAGGGGTGGGAGGGATGCCGTGACACCGGGAGGGCAAGGAGGGCCTGGGCTGTGCTGCTCCCTCCTGCCCATCCTGCTGTCCCTCATCCCTGCCATGCTCTGTACCTCCAGCACAGCTGGGTGCTCCCAGTGCAGGCACTGGAGGAACTGGGGCAGGATGAGCTGCCCATCCTGCTGTCCCTCATCCCTGCCATGCTCTGTACCTCCAGCACAGCTGGGTGCTCCCAGTGCAGGAACTGGGGAAGGATGTGCTGCACCCTCCTGCCCATCCTGAGGTGCTCTGTGCCTGCAGGTGGATTCTCCCAGTGCAGGGACTGGGAGGACTGGGGCAGGATGAGCTGCCCATCCTGCTGTCCCACACCCATGGGGTGCTGTGTGCCTGCAGGTGGATTCTCCCAGTGCAGGGACTGGGAGGACTGGGATGCACAAGAGCCTGGGAGATGTGTCCTGCCAGCAAAGCCACATTGCCCCCCGCTGGTCCCCACCTCAGAGGGAAAAGCATCTCCCAGCGCTGGTGGCAGTGGGAGAGGAGGAGGAGGCAGGGAAAAGGACGTGGGACAGGACCTACCCGGCCACCCCCTGGTCAGGCACGTTGAGGAAGTCCATGTTGTGCTCGGATGGGGGCCGTGCCTTGGGCGGGTGGCCAGCGTGGCGGGCGGGAAGAGCCGTGGCCGGGGGGCCCCGTGTCTTCTTCTGGGGCATCTTGTAGGTGTCCCTCTGGGCCCAGCCATCGCCATGGGAGATCTGGGGGCCCCCGTTCCTGCAGGCTCCTGGAACAGCCCGTCCCAGGAGGGTGCATTACAGGGGGCCACGCACAGCCTGCACCCCTGGGTGTTCCCCACCCTGGTAACGCCTCCTCACCTCTGGGTGCTGGTGGGGCACTTCGGGAAGGTGCCGGGCGCCTGCTGCCACCTCTGCCCTGTGCTGCCCCCTTCCTTGTGGGCTCTGGGGGGACACAAGCCCCCCGTTAGGTGACAGTCCTCAGAGCCAGCTGTAGGGGCTGTCCCACTATTTGTACCCTGTTCCCCAAAGGTGCCCATGCTGCCCCATCAGCGGAGCAGAAATGGGGGTCCCCGTGCTGCCCACGGCCGCCTGCAGCTTCTGCAGCAGGGTCTGGTTGGCACCCTCGCCCGTGGCGTGCATGGTGGCACACACGTCATCCAGGACACTCATGATCCCGGGAGGGTTCTGGGACGGGAAAGGGAAGCCGTGGGTGGGGCAGGGCCCAATCCTGCACCTGGTCACAGCTGCTTCATGCTGAGCCACAGCTTAGAGCTGGTGCCCTCCCACGGGTGCTGGAAGTGTCCTTCCTGGGAGAGACACAAACCCCACAGGGTACACCCAGCTCACCCCAATGCTCCCAGGCCTCCAGCTGTGCCCTGTGACCCCAGCGTTCCTGTGTCCCCCCGTGCCACCCCCCGGTGCCCTGGCACTCACTGGCATTCCTGGGGAGCCCATCCCCGATGCTGACCGTAAGGGTTTTGCCTCCAGCTTTGAGGGCGGCCACGTCGCCCTGTCCTCTGATGAAGGTGACGTTGCGGGTGCCACCGCCGCCCCAGCCCTCCTTCTTCACCCGAAACTGTAGTCTGGGGGCAAGAGAAGCCATGAGGCTGCGGTGACAGGACCCTGTCCTGCTTTGTCACCTCTCCTGGCCTCCATCCTTACGTGTCCTGGAAGGAGAGGGGCAGCTTGGAGCGGGTCACCTCCTCGAAGCGTTTGCACAGGAGGCTGATCAGCTCCGTCTTGAAGATGGACTCCAAGAAATTGTCGGCATCATTCTCGTGGAGGATGAAGAAGTCGTCCTGCCTGGTGCTGGGAGAGTGATCAGGGGTGTCAACCCCGCCGCGGCTGGTGCCAGCTGGGCTGGGGGGGATTTGGGGACACTGCTGGGCTTGGGCCCACCCCAAGGAAATGTGGAGGGAGATTTAGCTGGAAAACTCCCTGGCCTCTGCAAAGCATGTGTGGGGAGCCTCCTCCTCAGGGCTGGATGCCCCCATGGATGAGGGAGTGGGGAGCACCAGGGCATGGAGGGGCTGCTGGAGGTGAGAGGGGAAGCCCAGCCATGGGGACCCCCGGTGCAGAGCCCCTGCTAAGGGACACACCTCAGCGAGACGCCGCTCACCGCCTGCAGCTCCACCTTCTTCTTGAGCACCTCCTTGATCTGCCCCTTCTCAGGCCCCTTCTTCACCTTCTCCCGCCCGATCAGGTAGAAGTACTTGGGGGTGAGGATGAAATCCCGCTTGATGGGCTGGGAAAGGGCAGGAGAAGGGGGTGAGGAAGTTTTGCTGGGGGACACAATCCCGCACACGTGTCCTACGCAAGGGAAGCCGGCAGGAGCTGCAGCCTGGCCAGTCCCCAGCCCCAGGTGTGTCCTTGTACCTTGAACCTCCGGTCGTATTTGGTGATGGAGTCGGCGAAGTCGATGCGCTCCCGCTTGGCCAGGAACTGGCGCAGCTCCGGCCGCTCCTCCATGCCCAGGTAATCCCCCACGAAATTCCTGTTGATGCTGTTCCTCCGCCGCTCCTTGAAGTTGTAGAGGATGCTGGCGGCTGGGAGGGACCCCGGAGAGGTGCAGGTTGGACATGGCTCCGTGCTGGTGGCTCAGAGCCCCCCCAAAGCAGCCGTGGGAGCTGTCACATGGATCATGGCAGCAAAATGGGGCTTGTTTCATGCCATAGAAGGGATCCCAGCTGCTTGAGCTTGGCTGGCTTTGAAACCCACTAATTGCCTTCAAAAAACCTTGTGCTGTGGGAGGGAGGGATGGACCCAACTGTTTTCTGGGGTTTCCTCCTTGATTTTCCTGTGTGCTTGGGAGGGTGGGAAAACCCATTATGTGGTCAGGCAGGGACCAGTGGCTTGTCCCATCCCTCTGCCCATACTGACTCCAAACTACTCCCCTCCACCCCTGTGCTGGCCGTGAAACGCAGAGTGAGACAGCGCAAGGATCCCAGGGCTGGAAATAGGAGCAGGAAATCTGCGTTCTCCTTTCAGAGTGGGAAAAGACTCCCAACAACTCACGGGCCAGTTCCTCCGTCACCTAATCACCATTAGTGCCATGATTAGGAGCCAGGCTGCTGCTCACAGTCCCAGTGAAAGGCACCCTAAAAGGGCTGCCGGGGTGGCAGTGTCCCTGTCCTTGCCCAGCCTTACCCTCCTCTCTCATCTGCTCGTATTTGCGGATGGCGATGTGCCGGCGCCACGCCTTCTGGATCACCCGGGCAAAGCTGTCAAATTTCCTCTCCCGCATCTCCTCGAGCAGGAAGAGCTGGGAAGGACAGGCAGTGCTGAGCCAGGACATCCCAAACCCTCCGCAGCAGCACCCAGCCACAGGCAATGTCCCCCAGTGTGGAGTCCCTCGAACCCCTTGGGGGAATTCCCAGGGTCTTGCCTTGGAAGGACCTACCATAGAATCTTCCCTGCTAGGCTGAAAGAAAGTCCTGTCCCACGGTGTCCTGCACACTGGTCAGCCCAGGTCTCTCCTCTCCCCACGCCCCTGGTTCTCGTGGTTTCTCCTTTCCCTGTTTCCCTGTTGGTGGTGGTATCCCTGGTGGCCGGCCCCGTCTTCTCTGTAAGTCACTGACCTTTGCCCTGCCCCTTGTACCCCCCCTGTGCCCTCAGACCATTGGTTCCTGACCCCTATTTAGGCCAGTACACAGCACATGGCAAAGTCTTTGTTCCTGATTTCCCTTCGTTGCCTGGAATAAACCTTGCTGGAATTGATCACACAAAGGCCCTTCTTGCCTCTCCTTGCTGGGCCTAGCCATGGCATGTGTGATGTGTGAGCTTGGCTGCTTTGCCTGAATTCCCCCCAAGCTTTTCCGCAGGAGGTGCTTATTGGGATAGGAAGCAGCTCTACCGTCTAAAAAGCACACTGCTACACCCCCGGGCTCAGGGCCACCCACCGACTCGGGGTTCTTGATGAACACCTTGCTCTGGCCCATCTGGTACTGGTCTGGGTCCATGTTGACCGAGCGCAGCAGGTGCTGCACCCCTTTGCGCTCGTCCCCGCGCCACGACGGCCACGTCTCGGGGGTGAGGATGGCGTAGCTGTGGGGAGAGATCGGGGTCACAGAACCCACAGTAGTTGGGGTTGGAATGGACCTTAAAGCCCATCTTGTTCCAAACCCCTGCCGTGGGCAAGGTTCCACCGTCCCAGGCTGCTCCAAGCCCCATCCAGCCTGGCCTTGGACACTGCCAGGGATCCAGGGGCAGCCACGGCTGTGCCAGGGCCTCCCCACCCTCCCAGGGAACAATTCCTTCCCAATATCCCATCCAACCCTGCCCTCTGGCAGTGGGGAGCCGTTCCCTGTGTTCTGTCCCTCCATCCCTTATCCCAAATCCCTCTCCAGCTCCCTTTAGTCCCTGGAAGGGGCTCTAAGGTCTTGCCAAAGCCTTCTCTTCTCAAGGCTGAACACCCCCAGTTCTCTTCAGCTGTGAAGCTGTGCCAGGGCCTCCCCACCCTCACAGGGAGGAATCTCCTCCTGCTGAGGTGCTGTGGGACCTGCCAGCCCCATGCCAGTGGCCGCTCACCGTTGCAGGAACTTGTGGAAGAGGCGGCGGTAGGCGAACCCAGCCCGGCGCACCCGGATGTTCTCCTTCAGCCCCAGGTACTCGACCTGGTGCTTCACCCTGTGCAGCAGGGAGGGACAGTGTGGGATGGCAGGTTAGGAGGGGACAGAAAGGTGCACCTAATGCTCCCCACATGCTCCTTGTGCTTCCCTGGGTTTGTGGACAGCTCAGAGGGACCAGCCCATGGCTGAAGCTTTTGGAGGAAAGCTGGTCCTGGCCAAATCTCCATAACTGGGGCCAGTTCCCTGGGGTCTGTGGGCTCTCTGTTACCTGCTCTCCTCCCAGTCCCGGGGTTTCTTGGTCTCGTTGGGTTTGATGCAGCGGATGTAGTGTGGGGTGCACTTCATGAGCGTGTTCACCAGGTCGTTGGCCTGTTTCTGGTGCAAGGATTGACCTCTGTAGCATCACAGGGGGTGGTGGGAGCACCGCCCCTGCCACCGCCCCAGAGGCCGCTGCTGCTCTGCAGCCCGTGGGACACACCTTGATTTTGGAGCCCGCGGTGGTCGGTCGTCCCTTTTTGTCAGAATCAAGTTTTTCTGGGAAAAGCATCCGGATGAAACCGCTGGAAGGGAGGTGACAGTCCCCAGGTGAGAGCTGCCAGGCTCCCCAGGCGCAGCACGGCCTGGGCTGAGGCAAGCTCCAGCTCTGCCTTCTGCTGCTGGGACATCCTCTGCTGTGGGGCTGAGTCCCTCCTCCCTGACCCCCCCCAGGAGAAGGAGCAGGAGCGGGAGCAGGAGCAGGAGCAGAGCTGGTGGATGCCAGCCCAGCTCTGCCCAGCCCTGCAACCCTGGGATGCCCCCGGTGCCCGTGCAGCCACGCAGGACTGAGCACCCCAAGCTGTGATGCCCACAAAGGCAGGACCAGCCTTTAAGATGTGGATGTTGAGGACTCTGCCCTTTCCCGCAGCCCTTTTGGGGTGCCCCAGGTGCCCAGCACTGCCAGACTCACTATTCACTGCTCTGCATGAGCTCGATCAGGTCAGTGAAAAGCACGTCCCGGTTGCGCTCGCAGAAGCCGTTCACGTCATAGGACACCTGGGCACAGGAGGGGACCTCAGCTGAGGTGGGTGGGGCTGTGGGGTGCAGGGTGTGGGGTTTGGGGTGCCCTACCCACCTTGCCAGCATAGTGGTGGATGACAAAGCCCGAGTTCCAGCTGTTGAAGTGCTCGTGGGTGCCCACGGCCGCCTGCAGCTTCTGCAGCAGGGTCTGGTCGGCGCCCTCGCCCGTGGCGTGCATGGTGGCACACACGTCATCCAGGACACTCATGATCCCGGGAGGGTTCTGGGACGGGAAAGGGAAGCCGTGGGTGGGGCAGGGCCCAATCCTGCACCTGGTCACAGCTGCTTCATGCTGAGCCACAGCTTAGAGCTGGTGCCCTCCCACGGGTGCTGGAAGTGTCCAAGGCCAGGCTGGACAGGGCTTGGAGCACCTTGGGATGGTGGGAAATGCCCCTGCCCATGGCAGGGAGTGGGACAAGATGGTCTTTAAGGTTCCTGCTAACCCAAACCAGTCTGGGATTCTCTGCTGCTTGGCAGGACCAGATTTTGTCACTTCAACAACCCAGCCAGGCCCAGTCCCTGGATGACTCTGCTCCCCAAAAAGCCTCCCCAGCAGAGGGACCCCACTCACCAGCTTGTTCTCTATCAGGTCACACACCACCTTGTTGTTGAAGTACTGGATCTGTGTCCACTTGATCCCCTCCTGCACATATTCCTCCTGGGGAAGCACAGGGAGAGCTGGGTGGGCCCCAAGCCCCTGGGATGTGCTGCAGACCCCCTGCTCCAGTTGTGGTCTGGGAGGAGGGGGTGCAGGAATTGGGGTGCTGGCACAGCCCCAAAGCCCCCAGCCCAGCCCCCCGTACCTGCTCTGCCTTCAGGGTCAGCTCGATGAAGATCTGCTGCAGCTTCTCATTCACAAAGTTAATGCAGAACTGCTCAAAGCCATTTTTCTGCATGAAAGATGGAAGAGAAAATGGTGCTGAATTGTCTTCTCCCCTGGCTCATGGGGGGGACCCCAACCAGCAGTGCTTGGGTGCTACTCCAGGGACCCTTCTCGGGGCCAGCTGGTCCAGGTGCCGTCCTCGCTGTGGGAGCAGGGCAGGACATTCCCAGGCGGGCTCCCAGAGCACAGCCACACACACCTGGAATATCTCGAAGCCGTAGATGTCCAGCACGCCGATGCTGTACTCCTCGTACGGCTTCTGCATCGCCCGGTTGATGGACTGCGGGGACACAGGGGACAAGGTGGGTGCAGGGTGGGGGGCTGGCTGCCTCCTGGAGCAGGGGGTGACCATCCCCTCTGAGGCCCACACACCTCCACGAGGAAGTCGAAGACGCGGGCGTAGAGCCCCTTGGCCAGCGCGTCCCGGGTGTAGGCCGCCTGCTCCACGTTGAGGGTGACGGTGATGGACTCGGAGCGGCCGCCCCACTTGCTGTCCATTTTCCTGCTGGTGACCTTCTCGTTGAGGCGCTCCTGGTCGACCCCCAGCAGGTAGGCAGGGAAGGCCAGGGCTGGGCAGAGCGGGGCTGGTCAGGGCTTTGTCCTCCCCACCTGGCTCCGGCCACGGTTGAAACCCTCAGCCCCATCCCAGCGTGAAGGACAGCAGTGGGACAATGACAGGGGACATGGGATGGGTCCTTCCTCTCCCAAAGTGACACCTGGCATCTGTCCCCTGGCTAATCAAGCTCTGGCTGAGCCATTTGCTGCCTCAGTTTCCCCGTGTCTAAACTGGGAAAGGTGCTGGTGCTGCTTCCCTCCTCTGCCAGGGGATTTGTGACACAGCCGGTTTGCCACTCATTCCGAGGGTCGCTGTGACCACCCCCACCTGTCCCCTGGAGCCCCTTGGCCACTCACAGTCAGCGTTCTCCACCCGGGCGTAGTTGCCCTCCTCCCGGAAGCTGATGTTGCCCAGGTGCAGGATCCCTGCCACGATCTGCAGCACCAGCTGCTGGTCCTCGCCGCGGATGCCGATGACCTGCATGGCGTTCTGGGGGTGCACAGACCTCCTGAGCCCCGGCCCCAGGGCTTTTGGGGACTCCCCTCCCTCCCAGGCACTCACCATGGTCTCATGGAAGTCGCTGCGGTCATCTGTGCCCTCCACCTGGTAGGTGTCTGTCTGGTTCAGGTAGAAGTAATAATCCGGGCTCATGATGCCCAAATTCTGCCGCTGCTCTTGGGATGCCCCTTGGATGAGCTGGGAGGGGGACAGGGGGCTCTGGTCATGCAGCTCCTCGTCTCCCCCTGCAGCCTGGTGGCTCCAGGCCACCCCCATACCTGATAGTAGATGTGGAAATTCCGCTCGCACTCGTTCTGGCTCACCACGCGCGACTTCTCCAGCAGGAAGTTGGAGATCTTGCCCCCGTCGGGTTCTCCACCCCGGCTGAACTGGATCTCGAAGTATTTTCCCTGCACCAGCACAGATCCTGCTCAGAGCTGTGGCCCTGCCTCAGGGGAGTCCTCATTCCCCCCAGCCCCTTCCCCACCACACGAGGAGCTTTACTGGGATGTGCAACCCCTGGCTGAAGACTTCATGGGTTCTGTGGAGACCTCATCACTCCCACAGCTGTCCAGAAGGAGGTTGGAGCTAAGTGGGGTTGGTCTCTTCTCCCAGGTAACAGGATGGGAGGAAACGGCCTCACATTTCCCCACGGAGATTTAGATTGGATATGAGGAAAAATTCCCTCACTGAAAGGGTGGTCAGGCACTGGAACAGCCTGTGGTGGGGTCACCGTCCCTGGAGGGATTTAAAAGCTGTGTGCATGCGGCACCTGGGGACACCGCCCAGTGATGGCCTTGGTAGCGTTGGGGGAATGGCTGGACTTGATCTTAAAGGTCAACTTCCCAGCCCAGCTGGTTCGGTGGTTCTGCTGCAGTGCTGACCCCCTGCACCCGCCCTGTGACTTACAAAGCGGCTGGAATTGTTGTTCCGGACAGTTTTGGCATTTCCAAAGGCCTCCAGCAGTGGGTTGGACTGCAGGATGATGTCCTTCACGTGCTGGGGACAGAGGAGGGGAGGGCTCAGCACAGCTGTGTCCCACTCCAGGCCTGGGGACAGACCTGAGGCTTTGCGTGTCCCCGTCCTGGAGTGGCTGTGCTGTGTGTCACCATCTGCCAGGGGGATTGGGGTCCGGGGTGGTGGGGATCAGCTGGGAGGAGAAATGATGAGTGGCAGGGGGGACAACAGACCTACCTGGACCTTCTCCCCACCCCCAGACACTTTGGAGATGTAGCCCATGATGTATTTTGCTGCCACCGTTTTCCCGGCTCCGCTTTCTCCGCTGTGCAAATGGCAAAGCAGAGGAGATGTGAAATGGCCCCGCCAGAGCCACCCATCCTGGGGGCTTGGGGGTGGGCCCTGGAGCAGGACATGGGGATGACAGCGAGTTTTGGGGACTGTGGCCACCCCCTTGGATGGGGCTGCCCAGGGGTGTCAGTGTGAGCAGAGCACGGCTCGGTGGGGAGCTGCTGTCATATTTCTCATCACCGCATTTAGAAGTGGAGGAGGGGGACTTGGGAGCCTCAGAGGGAAGTCTCTGGCCTTGCCCCACATCCTGACCATTTCCCTTGCAACACTGCCCTGGAGAGCTGCATTGATTGCACAAGGCTCTGTCCCTGCCTGGGACGCCCCTGGTCACAGCCTCGCCTGCTCCTTGTGGCCCTGGGGGTCCCTGCAGACACCCCAGAGCCCAGAGCCCACCTCTTCAGCCACCTTTTAGCTGGGAGACCCCGGGCTGGGGAGAAGGGGAGGTGGGGACAGATGGCCCCAGGGGCAGTGACACCCCAGCTGTGCCCCAGTGTCCCCCAGTACCTGATGATGACACACTGGTTCTCCCCGTCGATCAGCATGTTCCGGTACATGTTGTCAGTCAGGGCGTAGATATGGGGAGGATTTTCATACTGGGCCTAACCAGGGGACAGGGACAGTGGGGCTGAGCACAGGGCAGCCCCCAGCTGCCCTCCCCAAACCCCCTTAACTGCCCACAGGGGAACCAGCCTCTTCACAGTGACCCCAAACAAGGGACAAGGACAGCAGTGCTGGGCACAGAGCAACCCCCAGCTCCCCAAATCCCCTTCACTCTGCCCATGTGGGAATCTGCCTCTCCCCACAAGCACCAGCTCAGCAGCAGCATGCTGGTGATTTTTAACTCTCCCCTCCTCCTTGGGAAGCTCGCTGGGGCAGAGCCACTCCGGCTGCATTTTACCATGTTTGGATTTCTTTAGTGTGCATTTCTGAGCTGAATTCCCCAGGAATGTGGATTTGCTGCTGGTTCTCTTGTTGGGAGCACTGACCCCTGCAGCAGCCGAGGGGCTGTGGAGACGGGGACCCTCAGGGGACACCCCTGGGGGTTTGCACAGAATTAACCCCCGATTGCCCCCGGGGCAGCCTCACCGCGCCCTGGTACAGCTCGATCTCCCGGTCGGTGAAATACGGCATCTGCTTGAAGGGGTTCACGGAGATCAGCACGGGCCCGATGTAGGTCTGGGCAGCAGGTCAAGGGCCGTGTGTCCCTTCCCATGTGCCCCCTTCCCACTGCCCAATCCCGCCCCGGAGGCAGGAGGGTGGTTATGGGGTCCCTGCCACGTCCAGGAATGCCACGAGGGTTCCAGCATGGCACGGGCAGAGCTGCTCTGCTGCCCTGACCTGGGGCACGCCTGGAGCTTCCTCAGCCCCGGAGTGTCCTCTGCCGTGTGATGGGTGCAGGAGCATCCCCTCAATTCCCTGGGCTGAGGATCGGCTCCAAAAGCTTCTCCAGCATCCCTGGAACCCACCCTCTGCTCACACTCCCTTTGCAGCTTTTCCAGCAGGAGCCAATCCTGATTTTACATCCAGAGAAACTGAGGCACAAAGAGGAGAGGAACTGTGGTTCGTGCCTTTCCCTGCCCACCTGCCACTCTGCTGCCTTTCCTGCAGCATTTCCAAGTCACTCAGTGCGGGCAGGGGCATGGAAAAGCAGGGAATTGCACCTGGAAATGGTGTGACAGCAGGATGGGGATGAGCCCCCAGCTGGGTGAGGAAATGGAGGTTGGGGTTGGCGAAGTGCAGGGGGGGTTATCCCAAGCCTTTGATGTCCTATATGTGTCCCACCTGCCACTGGGGCAGGGGGACAGTGGCCAAAGGGCAGGAAGAGGGAGCTTTTCTGGGAAATGCAGAAGCTTGGGATGTTGAGTCATGACCGGACTGGAGCCCTGCGTGCAGCAGCACAGAAAAAAAGGAAGAGAGAGGCGACGTGGGGTATTGTTCCCCCTCAAAAAAAAAAAAAANCAAAAAAAAAAAAAAAAAAAAAAAAAAAAAAAAAAAAAAAAAAAATCAAAAAACCCAAAAAAGCCAACCCCAAACCCAAGCCCCAGATGCATGCAAAGCCCCAGGGCTGTGGGGGGAGGCGGCTGAGTCATAGCCGGGACAGCATCGCCTTGTAAGGACAGGGCCGCATCTCCAGGGGAAATAGGGCGGCGTGGGGGCAGGAGCCTCAGCCCCGCTGCCACCCCGGCGAGCCCTCCCCGTGCCCCGCTGCGCCCCTCGGGGCTCTGCTCCTTGTCCCCGGCAGGGCCAGCCCTGGGGAGCAGCAGTGGTGCCAGGGCACCGAGCTGGCCACGTCCCCAGGCAGGTGTGGGGTGAGCAAGGGCTTGGGGACACGTCCCTGTCCTCCCCCAGAGCTGAGCAGTGCCAGCTCTGTGATGGCAGCAGGGAGCTGGAGCTCCATGTCCCCTGCGCCGGGATGGTGTCCCCTGTGTCCTGGGGACGAGGGCTGGCACCTCCTCCTGTCCCTGAAGGGATGCTCTCGCTCCTTCCAGGGTTTGCCTGGATTTGTGGGGGGCTCAGAGCAGCCAGGACACGCTGTGGGCACCGCTGGGGGTGGGTGGCAGCAACAGGGGACAGTGGTCACTGCTGCCACCCCGGTCACAGGCAGGGGGGTCCCCGGTGTGCAGGAACAGGGGGAGGTGAGGTGAGGGGCTTTGCTCGGGGCTTTGTGGCTACAAAGGAAGGAGCACAGTGGGCCTTGCAGCATGGCAGGCCAGAGGCGTTGGTTGTTGTGTCTCTGCCAAGCGCAGATCAGCTCGGGAATGGCTCAGTCGCAGTCCTGTCCCCACAGGGCACAGGACATGCTGCAGGCACTGGGGCAGCTCCAGTTTGTCCCACACCCTGACAAAGCCTTGAAGCCCATCCCTGCTGCTCCCTGTGCCTGTCCCCACCGGCTGGGGAAGGATACGAAGATGAAATCATCCATAAAACGCTTCTTGAGGTTCTCCACGATGGCCTCCTCGGAGATCTTGGACAGCAGCACCATGTCGTCCACGCCGCTCTGCTTGACATTGTGGCTCTGCCAGTGGAAGCGCTCCTTGCTGCCCTGGGGGGACAGGGACACAGCGACTGTGCCGGGGCCACCTCCTGCCACCAGGGCTGGCTCTGAGCCCCCGAGCTGCTGGGACTGGTCCCCGGCTCAGCTCTGAACCTCCCCCTTCATGGTGCAAAGGGAGGGGTTTGGCCAAGCTGCGAACTCGCAGAGCTCTGGGGCTTGTCCCGACCCTCTGGATCCCTCCTCACCTCCTGGCGCCCACAGAGGAGCCGACAGGACCTGCCCCAGCCCCGCTGCTCCTCACCCGGGCTAATGAAGGACTAACGAAGCGTTTGATGCACAGACTGATAATGAGCTAGAACAACACGGGGGAAGGGTGGTGGTGGCATCCTCCGCATCCTCCTTGCATCACCGTGCCCCTGTTCCCCTTCCTCGTGCCCAGGGAGATGCCAGCACCCTCTGCCCAGCTGTCCCCAACTCGCCCAGCTCTGTCCCCAGGGGCCATGGGGCAGCAGCAGAGCTGGGCTGTGATTTCAGCCCTTGTGGGGTAAACACAGCCCTGGGCTGGGAGGGGGGGATTTCATCGTGCAAAAACCACCTACAGGCCTCCCCGTGCCCTCGATGTCCCCAACAAACAAGCTGGGCACAGCTGTGGTGCCCTTGTGGCCCCGGGCACAGTGCCCAGGAGGGGACGCCCCGGCGGGGCTGGTCTGTGGCCCCTCTTTCCCCATGCCCGCGGTTCCTCTTTCAACCCCCCCCTGCTCCTGTCACCGATTTCACTTCTCCCCCATCAGCCCTGGCCTCTTTCTATTTCCCTTTTCTTCTTCTCTTCCCCTTTTGCTTGATTTTCCTGCAGGCTCTCAAGATTTCCGGGCTTCATCCATCCCAACACCTTTGCAGGCTCCTGGCAGCCTCTCATTTTCGCTGGGTGTCCCCAGCCCCCTGCAGCCACCCTGGGGTGTCTGTCACAATCAGGTGCTGCTCCCCTGCCCACTGCCCTCCTCACTGGGCTCTGCAACCCCAAACATCCCCTGTGCCCCTTCTCCAAACCCCAAATGCAACTCAAGCCCATGGAGCTGCCGAAGGGGCTTTTGGCTGTGTTGTCCCACCACCTTTTTTGGGGTGCACAGAGCTGGGTCAGCTTAGGGGGCTCAGGGGGTCCAGGGCTGCTCACACAGCCTGAAATCACCCAGAGAGCTTCTCCTCTTCCTTCTGGGCCTTTTTCTTGCCTTCATCCTAATATCCCCTTGGAAATCCAGCTGGAAAAAACACAGGCAGGCTCAGCCATCCTCTCCAGGTCACTGTGGTGTCACCCAAGGAGCTGCCAGGGCCCCCAGGAGCTGCCCTGCTTCACCCCAACCTGGCCCAAACCCTGGGCTTCAGGAAGAGAAGAGTGGGAAGAGCCCACGGGCAGCCAAACACCTCTGTGCCTGTCCCCATGACCCCAAACAGGCACCCTGGGCTGCTGATCGAGGCCAAATTAAGGCAAAAAGAGCATTTCCTGCCGTCAGAGCTCAAAGTTGTTGAACTGACACCCAGAGGCTTTCCATCAGCCACACAACTGCTCAGAGCTGTCAGTGATGAGTGTGTCTTCACCTCCTCTTCCTCTGGGCCAGCTCAGGGGCTTTCCTGGTTCTGCTGGGGCACCTGGCGCAGCCCAGCCGTGAGGAAAACACCGTCTCACAGGTGGTAAATGAAGGCTTTGTCCTGGGGATCTGCAGAGCTCTGGGTGTTCCTGCCTGCCTTCCCTGAGCGTGTCACGGGGGGTTTGCAGGGCCAGGGCCCACTAAAAATTCAGGTAAAATCAGAGTAAAATCAGGATGAAGAGGAATTAGGATCCCTTAAAGCCCTGATATTGCCCCAGCTTGGTGCCCAGAGAGCCCCCATGGGATAGGGCTGCAGCTGACATCCCTGTGGGGAGTGGCAGCACAAGTTAATTTGCTTCCAGAGGTTTGGGGCAGCAGTTTCTCCATCCCCTGCTCTGTCCAGTCCCCTCCTCTGCCCCAGGCCAAAGCTGCCCAGGGAAGGGCACGTGGACCAAGCCATTCCATCCTCATGCCAAGCAGGGGGAAGCTCTTGTCCCCCCTCCACCTCCCAGGTGCCCTTTGCAGCCGCTGTGCATGAGGGACTCTGCGCCAAAGGTGGCCGGTGACACAAGGGGAGCCCCTCAGCACCCCCAGCTGTGGGACAGGCGCTGTCCCCACCCCTGTGCGCGGGGCCGGGATGCTGCTGCCACCCAGACAGGATCTCTGGGAGGGAGGCGGAGTAGCCCTGCGGCACCACTTACAAAACATCGTGTTTTCTTCAAAGCTGTGCTCTAACCACAAGTCACCCTGAGCACGGAGCTGATGCAGCCCAGGATGGCACCTTTGGATTTGAGATAGGCCAAGCCCCGAAGCACCAACACCTCAAAAAACCACCGGAAACCTCAAGATGTGCAGCAGTTTGTCACACCATTGCCACAGCGAGGCAGAAGCAGGGCTTGGGGATGGGGCTGGCTCTGGAGCTGGGCCTGGCAGGGCTCAGGGTCACGGCTGCAGAGTTCTTTTGTCCTGCAGGAAGCCACAGAAGAGCTTCAGGTGACCAGGAGGGGACAGTGTAAGTGTCTTTGGGCGCAGCAGCTGAGCAGCCTCTTGAAGGTGACAGCCACAAGTGTGGGTGGCAGAAGTTTCAATTTCAGCCTGGCTACTGTCCCCTTCCAGTCTGGGTGGAAATAGCTGGGGGACAGCATCACCCCCAGGCACGCAGGGAGCAGAGTGAGAGCTAAAAGGACACAGCTGTGACAGCCCCTCACCCTGTGTCTGAGCATCTTCCTAATTTTGAGAGCTTTCATCTTCCTCTTCTGCCTGCAGATCAACTCCCAGGGGTGGCTGCTGCCCTCCCAGCAGCGCCGTGTCCTCCCTGCAGCCCCTGGCCCCTGCAAGGTCTGGCCATGGGGTCCTGCACCAGAGGGTCCCTCCTGGCCTGGGCCGTGTGGCTGCCCCCCCTCTGCCCCACCAGCACCATCAGTGCTGGAACCAGCAGCACCAGTGGGAGCACAGATTTGTCCCGTGGGTACCACAGCAGCAAAATCCAAACCTCTCTCTGTCAGCACAGACCCGTGCCCATCCCCTGGCTGTCCCCACCCTGTCCTGGGGGACACCAGCCCTCAGCACCCCACACCCACCGCAGTGCCTCGCCCAGCCCTGTGCCCAAGCTGGGGAACACTGTCCCCTCTGCAGCAGGGACATGGGGCAGGCCCCTGGCACCTCCCGAAGCAGCAGGGGACCAGGCTGGGTGCAGGGCTGAGGCAGCCCTGAGGCGGCAGCAGTAGGAGGTGACACCCGAGGGGAGCAGGGTGGGGTCCCCAGGAGGGCCCTGCTGGCACTCACCATGATGTCCCTGTGTCCCTCCCAGGCCGGGGTATTTGGGGCTCCTGTCACCGGTGGCCCGGGGCCATCCCAGGGCACTTGGTTTTTGCCTCTCTGCTCTGAAAATGGTTGTGACAGATTTTTTTTTTCCCTCCCACCAC
This sequence comes from Donacobius atricapilla, assembly GCA_013397315.1. NCBI lineage: Eukaryota > Metazoa > Chordata > Aves > Passeriformes > Mimidae > Donacobius > Donacobius atricapilla. The sequence goes on from WBMY01018582.1 coordinate 16,502, forward strand.
TTCCTTGTTTCACACCCACTGTGGGGGTGGGGAGGACAAAGGCGGCTTTGCTACCAGGGGACTTTGGGGTGGCCCTGTCCAGGGTGGCCCTGTCCATGTTATGTCCACTCTGCTGCTGGTGCTGGGTCATCCCTGAGCTGGGCGAGGGAGAGGATGCTGGGTAGAGCCCAGCAGGGATGCTCAGAGGCTTAGTGACATTTCCCCCTCATCCTGTGGTGACAGACGGATGTCACCTGTGCAGTGGTGGTCAATCAGAGCTTTGAGGTGGTTTTAGGAGCAAGATGCTCTTGATTGTTTGTGGGCTTGACATTTTCTGAGCCTGAATTTTAGCTTCCTAACTATTGCCAGCTCCTTTCCCAAGGGAAAGCTGTCAACAGTTTTCTCTTTTCAAAACATCTCTCTCCTTTTCTCAAAACAAGTTAAGTAAACAGTGTTCCTCTTTTTTCATAACAACTGTCCCCAAGTGTTGTTTCCTATTACTTAACCAATGGAGAGCAGTGTCAGTCCCATGGACCAATAATAGACCTTTCTAGCACGGCATGTTACAAAAGAAACTGTTAGAATTGTAAATAAAGCTTTCTCTTCTGACAACTCTATGGAGTCGATGTATTTCGTGTCCTAGCATGACAGTTGCTGCTTCTTTTTTTATTTCTTTTCCCCCAGGTCTTTTAAATAAAAGGCCCCGCTTGAGGTGCAGAGAAATGTGGGGTTGCTGCAGGAAGCTGAGGCCTGAGAGAGTCCTTGGCCACCCTGTCCCCACTGTCCCCTGCAGAGTTACAGGATGGTTTAGGTTGGAAGGNCCAGCCCAGCATCACCACCATGGGGTGTCTCTGTGCCATGGGGGAAATTGTCCTAAAGCAGCTCTGGTTCAATCCCCACCTCTCCAACCTGTTCTGGTCCCCAAGGAAAACCCTCCCCTGCTTCCAATACCCCTCCTTTGGGGTGGACTGTGGTGCTGTGGGTGCCCAAGTCCAACCCCGGGCTCGAGGAACACAAGTGGGAGCAGAAGCTGTGCCCGGGATCGTAGCTACTCCTTTATTATAATTCATGCCGTTACGTCGCTCCTCCTCAGAGTTAGTATGTTAAACATTGGTCAGTAGATATATATCGATATAAAAATGGTGAAAACACCCCCTCCCCTCACCCAAAATCGTCAGAATGGAGCATGGCACCAGGAAGGAAGAGAAACGAGGTTTGCTGAGCACCAGAGAAGCTGCGATCGGCTGAGGAGCAGGTGGACACAAAAACACAGCTGGGAGAGGAACACACGGGGGCTCTGGGGGAAGGGGGCTGTCCCTTCCCTGCACCGTGGGGATGGCCCCAAGGGAACAAAACACGGCTTTGGACAAAGGTTTCCACCTTTCCATCGTCGCTGTGATGTGGAAAGGCCTGAAAATAACCATAACAATAACAATTACAATGCTAAGAAAAGGCACATGCTTTGGAGAGTTGAAGTCAGATCTCCTCCACAGGCTGCCCGTGGAGAAATTGGCCCAGGTTTGGCCACGAGGTGACCAAAGGAGGAATTTCAAGCCTGCTTTTTTCCCATCACTGGAGGCCTCCTGTGGGCAGAGGAGTGGGTGGCACTGGGACTGGCACCTCGAGGCCACAGCCACAGGTGGCCAGGCTGCCTTTGGAGGCAAAGCACCTTTCGGAGGCAAAGCACCTTTGGAAGTCAAGCACCTTTGGAAGTGAGGCTGCTGCAGAGGCTGAGGTGATCTCTGGGCAGGGACACTGTGACAGGAGCGTTCGTGTCCTGCATCCTCCTCTGCTTTGCTCCCTGAGCCTGGCACAGCCTCGATGCCCACAAAGTGACTGCAACCCCGAGCACGCCTCTGGCCCCACCTCAGCTCGTGCTTCAGGCATAAAAACTGGTCCCAAAAGTGACGAGGGCGTAAAGGACAGACAGGGGAACCCCCAATGCAAGTTGGTCGCTACGGGAGCTTGGAGAACCGCCTCTCCCAGTTAAAGTGGTGTCACCCTCTGCTCACGGGGTGACCTGCTCCCTGTCCCCTGCTGCCCATCCCAAGGTGACAGGGTGCAAACCAAGGAGACAAAATCCCTGCTCCAGCCCCACTCCCCACAGCGGCTCCTCTTCGTCCATCGCCCAGGAGCCACAAGCCACGCTGGTCCCCCGAGGCACCTGAACCCTCCTCCCTGTCCCCCCTGGGTCCCAGGGGAAGGGCAGCAGCCCCGGGAGTGCTCAAGCCCCGTGATGGTGCCCTGGGGACACGGAGCAGGACGAGGCAGGAGCTGGGCCAGCGGTGCCGCTTCCCCAAGTGGCGCCTGCGGGACCTGGCTCCACTACTAATAAATAACAACATCAGAATTTCAAGTAAAGTCCCCGCTCTGCCCAGCTCCCCCCTCTCCCAGCACTCATCCAACTGGGGCTGCAGTGGTTTAACTGGGAACCTGTCATTGTGAAGCTCGGGGGCCAAGGGGGTCTGTGGGGGGCGGGTTTGGGGGACGCCGGCTCCCGCTGGACGCGAGACCGGAGCCTTTGTGGGAGCCAGGGGAGATTCCCAGGGCGGACAGGGAGGGCCCGGCTCGGCAGCCCTCCGGAGTAGCTTTGGCCTTCCAGTTTTGCCACGGGGGTCCCGCCGTGTCCCGCTGTGTCCTAGTGCCCCTGGCAGGTTTTACAGCACATCTGTCGGAAGTAGGTCCGGCTGCAGAACTTGAATTTCAGGACGAGCGGGCAGTAGGCCACCTTGTTCACATCCTTGCACTCTGCAGGGGACACAGAGCGGGGGAGCAGGGTCACAGCCGGGCTCAGGAGATCCTGGGGGGGTTTTGCCCAGAAGCTGAAAGATGCAGCCATGATGAAGAAGCTGCTGAAGACCTCACTAATTAAAACCCCTCTTGGCCAAAGTGCAGTTCCTGCATTCTTCAAGGTGTAGCTCCTTCATTTCTCAGGGTCAAGGCACACCAGGATGGCCTGGGGCCAGATTGTACCAGAGCCACAGAAGGGCCACACGTTCGACAGAGTGAGTTGGGTTGGAAGGGACATTAAAGCTCAGCCAGTGCCACTCCCTGCCATGGGCAGGGACACCTCCCACTATCCCAGGTTGCTCCGAGCCCAATGTTCACCCTGGCCTTGGACACTTCCATGGATGTGGTTTCCCCACCCTAGAGCACAACTGGTGCTGTGCTGGCTCCAATGTCCCTGTCCCCAGAGGGACACGTGTCCCCTCCCCAGAGACCCCTCACCTTCAGGGTTGTCCGTGGGCCCCGACTCGCACTTGGTCTCGCACTGCTGCATCCCGGGGGGCTGCAGGGCCTCCACGCACTCCATGGACGGCTGCCCGGTGTGAGCCAGGCACTGGACGGATCTTCTCTGCTGGCCAAGGCCACACTGGGCAGAGCACTGTGGGGACAGCACAGAGGGAGCTGCCGGGGCCACCACGGCTTTAGGAACATGACAGGAGCGGGCACACATGAGGAATTAGGGGGTGCAAAGGCTGCTGGAGGTGGTTGGCCCTTCCCTCCCCAGCTGGAACTCCCTGGCATGACTGAGTGCTGTGGCTCTGCATCCCAAAACAGCTTGGTTTGATTCTCCCGGGCTCAGGGAGGATCCCTCACCCAGCCCCAAATCACTGGGCTTTCCCAGGCCTCCTGCACCCCCGATGTCACCCTGCAGCTCGAGGGGTGTTGCAGGGCAGGAAGGATGGTCGGGGCCACCCCACTGGGCTCTGGGGGGCATCAGCAGTGGCCATGCTTGGCAGGAGGGCCAGCCCACCTCTGCAGCCACTGCCCTGCTGACCCCCAGCCACCCATGGGGACCCTTCAATGACTTCTGCGGGGGTCAGCTCTGCCCTTGGGTCACCACCACAAACGAGCCAAAACGGGGGCAAAGGACACTGCCACGGGGTCCTGCTGGATAGTTGTGGCCACACCAGGCTCTGCTGGCCAGTAAAAGCCTCCTGCACTGCAGGATTTGAAGGGCTGGGGAGGCTCCTCCTGCAGCATCCCGTGGGGAGGGCTGTCCCTACCTCTCCCCACTCGCCGGTGACCCAGCGGGGCGGGGGGCAGCGCCGCAGGTTGCACCTCATGCTGGTGGGGGGCTTGGCGGCCTCGTGGCACTGGGAGGTGGGCAGGGTCACGCTGTGGTCGCCGCTCTTGCACAGGACGATGCGGTGGCGGAAGCCGGGCCCGCAGCTCGGGGTGCACTGCAGGGACAGGGGACACGCTCAGGGCAAGGAGGGGACAGGGGCAGCTCCAGCTCCCCCCGGGCTGCTCCCACCTTTCCTGGCTCCTGAGCTACAACATTCCCACCCTGTGCTCTCCATGGCCATCACGGGTGATTGGCACTGTCCTCCTATAGAGCAGTGCCCTCAGAGGCGTCAGGGACGATGTCAATCACAGAATCAGAATATCCTGAGCTGGATCCCACAGGGATCATCATTCCAGCCCCTGTCCCTGCACAGACACCCCAACAATCCCACCCTGAGCATCCCTGAGAGCGGTGGCCGAACGCTCCTGGAGCTCTGGCAGCCTCGGGGCTGGGACCATTCCCTGGGGAGCCTGGGCAGTGCCCCAGCAGCCTCGGGGGGAAGAACCTTTCCCTGAGCTCCAGCCCAAGCCCTGACACAGCTCCAGCCCTTCCTGGGCTCCTGTCCCTGTCCCAGAGCAGAGCTCAGCCCCTGCCCCTCTGCCTCCCCTGGGGAGGAGCTGCAGCCCCGAGGAGCCTCCCCTCAGCCTCCTCTGCTCCAGCTGAAGGAGCCAAGTGCCCTCAGCTGCTCCTCACCCTTCCCCAGCTCCGTGTCCCACCTTTGGCACTCACCTCTGACCAGTCCAGGGCCACCCACTCTGGAGGACACGTTTGGTTGTTGCAGGGCTCCAGCATCTTTGGCCGTGGCTGGGAGCAGGAGGCATCATCCAGGGTTTTCTCCTCGCTGGCAGAGATCTTCCTCTTGCAGAAGACGCTGCGGGTCCGAACGCCCTCATTGCAGCTCCGGCTGCACTCAGACCAGTTCCCAATGGCCCAGCTGGAGATGGGTCAACAGCAGAGCTTGGAGGGGCACGCTGGGCTGGGCTTGTCCCCACACTCCTGCACACAGCCCTGCTCCTACTCCAGCCACAGCCTCCCAGGCTGAACCACAGAGCCCCTGCACATCTGCCCTTCCCCTTCAGGAGAGGAGCCAGAGAGGGGCTGGAAAAATTCCTGAGGGACTCACTGAATATCTGGGACCCAGAGGAGAAACCCCCCGCTGCATTCCCCAGCAGAGCTGCTCCAGCCGGGCAGTGTCTCCGGTGGGGGCTGTGACTCTGGAATGGCAGCCAGCGGGGAATTTCACTCTCTTCCAGCCTGGTTTTCCCCGCTGGCTCCCAGCCCAGGTACTCACGCCGGGGGACAGGGCTCGGTGTTGCAGCTCCTCTGCCGCTCGGGCACTTTGGTGTCAGCGCTGCAGAAATGGTTGGGGACGGTTGAGCCATCGGAGAGTTTCCTGCACACCACAGACTGGATCTGGCTGCCTGCCCGCGGAAAAGAGGGAAGGGGCAAAGGGAGGAGGAGGCTGAGGCTGGAGCAGAGCCAGGCTGTGGGTGCCAGCCCCCAGCTCTGCTCCCACAGGGTGATGTGACACAGTGGCCACTTGTCCCTGCACATCGAGACTGAACTTATTCCTCTGTTCATAACCAAGGGCTTCTCTGACATCTCCAGAAAAAACGGATGGTGTAGAACGACGGTGTCAATGCCTGGATGTGGCACTCTGGGTGACAAGGTGGGGACTGGGCACAGGTTGGACTCAATGGAGGGTTTTCCAACCTCGATGACTGTGGGATTCTAAAGCTCATTAGCCAGGGGATCTCATGCTCAAATAAACCTGTTCTAACCCTGGCCTTTCTGGGCAGCACTTGGGGAATAACAGGAACAAGGAAGGACAACACCTGAACAATGACTGGCATGGAAGACAAGCCCTGAGCTTTGAACAGGGAACATTATTGGGCCATTCTCTTCTGAATACCAGCTCAGCCCCTCCCAGCCAGGCTCTCCAAAGTCCTGAGACACGGCCCAAACTTTGTGTCAATCCCCTTGGGAACCAGCCCAAGGATTCAGGGCTGTACCAGGGATGTTTCAGTTCACAGATCGTCATCTTCACAGATCTGAGGCCACAGGGGCTGTTGGGATCAGCCAACCTGTCCTTGTTCCATCCCTGCAAGTGTCCCAGGCCAGGCGGGACAGGGCTTGGGGCACCCTGGGACAGTGGAAGGTGTCCCTGCCATGTGGCACTGGATGGGCTTTAAGGTCCCTCCCAACCTAAAGCCATTCTAAGATTTCATGCATTGTACAAGTAAATGGGTTTAAAAAGGGGTGGAGAGGGACAGGACACACTGCCAGAGGGCAGGGAGAGATGGGATATTGGGAAGGAATTGTTGGCTGTGAGGGTGGGCAGGCCCTGGCACAGGGTGCCCAGAGCAGCTGTGGCTGCCCCTGGATCCCTGGCAGTGCCCAAGGCCAGGATGGACAGGGCTTGGAGCAGCCTGGGACAGTGGGAGGTGTCCCTGCCATGGCAGGGGGTGGAGAAATTTCATCTTGAAGGTCCTTCCACCCCTACCTGTGGCCCAGGTGAAGACAGCACCCAGGTTCTTTGCTCTGGCACTGCCTGACACAACTCTCACGTGGCTGAGAGTTACAGGTTGGTTTGAGACCCTCTACAGGTCTCCCTGTAGAGACCCCAGAGCTCCTCAGAGCCCACCAGAGACCCAGACACGGCACAGGGAGGGGTCCCACATGTCCCCCCAAACCAGCCCAGCATCGACGCTCACCCCCTGCACACAGCACGGAGCACTTGGTCCACGGGCTGTAGTGCCAGGAGTACTGGCTGGAGCCATCCCTGCCCACGGGAGCGTTGAACTTGTAGCGGATCCCCTGCGGCTCCGTCCGCACCAGCACCTGCGGGAAAGGCACCCCCGGGACATCAGTGCCACCCAAGTGACCACCCAGGTGGCATCCCACAGCCCCTCTAACGTCCAGGGCAGCTGGAATCTTCCCCTGTCCCCTTTCCAGCCCCTCCCAGAACTGGCAGGGCAGCCACCAGCGGTGACAGTGCTCGATCAGAGAACCAGCTCCCAGGCACTTAAGGGTGGAATCATCCCCAGACTTGATAGATCAGGGCGGGAGACCTGGGAATTAGGGAGGGAGGTCTGGGAGTGCCCAGTGGATAAAGCGTTGGTCTCCTAAGGCAGGGACTGTGGGCTCCTGCCCCACCTGAGGTGACTCTCTCAAAGACTGGACGTGGCACCCGGTGCCATGGCCCGGCTGACAAGGTGGTGTCAGGTCACAGGTTGGACTCAAAGGGCTTTTCCCACCTAATTCATGCTGTGATTGTGTGAATTTAGCCCACTTTACCTCTGGTCTCTGTGTCCCTTTACTCCCAACAGCCACAGGGGCTGATCAGCTCCAATCCCCAGGCAGCCACGGCAAGGTGCCTCCAGCCCAACTAGGACCACGCTGGGAGAGGTGTGAAGTTACCAACCATGACAAAGAGGGTGATGTTGGTGGGTCCCAAAGCCTCCAGGGACTCGGGCTCTTCCGGGGACCTCCTGTAGTGGAAGGTGGTGCCGGCGATGTCGAAGCGCCGGGGGGGATCGATGGAGAGCTTCCCGTTGATGAAATATTCACCAGCCTCCCCTCGCAGCGCTGCCAGGATGGGAGCGAGCTCAGCGCAAAGGCTGGAGGCACCTGGGCCGACTTCAGCCAGGTGCTTCTCACCTGCCGGGCTCAGGGCATTGCCAGGACAGAGGGGAAACAGCATCAGCCTTGTCCCACAGGGAGGGCAGGTGGGGCCGGCTCAGGGTCACACAGAGCCACCAGCAGGCCGGGCCCGATGTCCCCACGGGGCGCTCTCAGCCTGCCCAGCACCCCCCTGTGGGTGCGGGGAGCTCTGCTGGCCTGGGGACACCAGGCTGGGAAAGAGCTGCGGCCACCAAGCCAGGCTCAAACCCAGCCGTGCAAACTGGGCCGGGGCTGCTGGAGCTGCCGGGGCTGCCGGAGCTCCTGGGGCTCGGAGCCGGGCTGTGGTTGCCCGGGAGAGTCGCTAGAGGGGGATCGGACCGCTCGCTCCTTCCCCTGCATCCCCGCGCCCTCCCTCCGCTCCCCCCACCGAAACTCCGGGCGCGGCTCCGGCTCCGCTGCCCTCCCGACCCCATCGCGCTCGGGACGGGGAGGATGCTGCGCGCTGGGGAGGCCGGAGGATGCTCCCTTGGCCTGGGATGCCAGGAGAGATGCCAGAGGGGCAGAGCCTGGGGGCAGCGGTGCCCTCAGAGCGCAGGAATCTAGACACGAGGAGTCCCCAGGCACTGGGCAGGGAGGGATGGGGGCACCTCCGATGCCAGCAAAGGGAGCTGGAGATGGGAGGGATGCTGCCAGGAGAATCCTGCTGGCTCCTGCTCCTGCAGGCAGCCGGCAGCGAGCCAGGGTGGGCACCCTGCCCTGCATCGCTCTGAGAACAGGGAGGGAAAAGGGGAAAGAAAATCCTCGTTGTGAAAGCAGCACTGAGCAAGGCTGGAAAACCAAGCCCGAGGAAAATGTGAGCGTTTTTAATCCCCAGGATGGCACAGGGGGAACACCGGGGAGCCACAGGCAGTGCCAGAACTGCGGGATGTGGGGTTTGCTCAGGGTTGTGATGCTAACACAGGACAGGGACACGCTGGCCTGGGACACACTGCCCTGCTGCCTTCCCCTGCCCCCAAATCCCAGGCTGGGACCCCCCCACCATTCCCAGATGCAGTGGGAAGTTCTCCTTGCTGGGCCTTTCCCAGACTCTGTTAATCCCAGGGAAATGGCAGGGCCTGGCTGGGATTTCAGCCTCCCCAGCCCCATCTCACCCAGGTAGTTGATGGAGAGGTTCAGCTCTCGGATGTCGATGTGCACGGAACCCTTGGGGATCTGAATCACCTCCTCGTAACCTGTGGGACAACCAGGGGCTGCTGAGGAGGAATGTTCAGTCTCCAGTCCCAGAGCCAGGGCTGCAGGGCGGGTGAGCCAACCCCTTACCCAGGGGAAATGATGGAAAAAGCACTTTGGGCACCCAAAGGGAGCGGGTTTGCACCGTGGGTGCTTGTGATGGGACTGGCTGTACTGGGAATGTGCTCTGGAGCTGGAGAGCAGGGAAGGAGCTCGGAGCTCTGCGTCAGAGATTTGGGCACGATTGGAGAGCACGGCTTGGCTGGTGGACAGGAGGGATTTCCTAGCCTGGTCCTACCCCTTGGGATGTTGCTCTGGGATATATCCCTGCCCATCCCCAGGGCAGGTGAGGTTGAGGAGGGTCTGGAGGGTGAGCACGCCGTTTGTTCCCTACCTCCCTCGGGCAGCGACTGGTTGAAGACGCCCTCGATGGTCTCGCAGGAGCTGCCATCTCCCCCACACACCCGGCACTTGTCCTCCTTGGAATCGGAGCCCAGCACCCGGTCACAGCCCACGTGCTGCAGGAGGGAGCAGCAGGAATGAGGCAGCCTGGAGGGGCCCTGCCCTGCCCACACCTGCTCTGCAGCATCTCAGCTCCCCTCACTGCCCTGGGCACCTCAGCAGCGTCACCTCTGCCGCCCCTCAGCTGGGAGTGTCTCTCCGAGGCTGGGAGGTGCAGGCAGATAAAGCAGAGGTTGGGGTGCCTGTGTGGAGCCCACAGGCTCTGCCCCTGTCCCTGCAGCTCTCGTGTCCTTGTGGCCTCTGTCCCTCTGCCACCGCCCGTGGGGTGGCACAAGGGTCACCAGCACAGCTGTGGCTCCCTGGGGTGCAATCCCGCTTTGTTCCACAGCCTGTTCAGCCCCATGGAGACACAAAGATCCAGAGATACAGGAAGGGAGACAGACACACAGCCTGTCTGTCTGTCAGTCTGCCTGCTGGGGGATGTTGGCTATTCCCACAGCCCTTTCTTATAATTAACTTCTACAGCTGCCCCCAGATCCCACTGCAAGGGAAACACCCAAAGGCCTGGGGTTGCACAGGCTGGGAGTGCAGAGATCCACAGGCAAGGAATGCCTGGAGAGGGGATGGGCACAAGCCCAGGGTGGGAATGCTCCTGCTCCCACTGGGTGTCCAGGTAGAGAAATCATGGAATTACTGGATGGTTTGGGTGGGAAGGGACCTTAAATTCCATCCAGTCTCACCCCTGCCTTGGCCAGGGACACCTTCCACTGTCCTAGGCTGCTCCAAGCCCCATCCAGCCTGGCCTTGGACACTTCCAGGGATCCAGGGGCAGCCACAGATGCTCTGGGCACCCTGTGCCAGGGCCTCCCCACCCTCACAGCCAACAATTCCTTCCCAATATCCCATCCAAAATTCATTTTTTCAGAGGGAAGCCATTCCCTGTGTCCTGTCCCTCCATCCCTTGTCCCCAGTCCCTCTCCAGCTCCACTGGAGCCCCTTTAGGCCCTGCAAGGGGCTCTGAGCTCTCCCTGGAGCCTTCCCTTCTCCAGCTGAACACCCCCAGCTCTCTTAACCCTCCACCCATCCCATGTCTGTGTGAGAAGTTTGAGGGCAGCGCTCGCCTGTCCAGGGATCTGTCCTTGTCCCCCTGCCTGGGGGTCTGTCCTTGTCCCCCTGCCCGGGGGTCTGTCCTTGTGTCCTCTGGGGGTCTGTCCTTGTCCCCCTGCCTGGGGGTCTGTCCTTGTTCCCCTGCCCGGGGGTCTGTCCTTGTGTCCTCTGGGGGTCTGTCCTTGTCCCCCTGCCTGGGGGTCTGTCCTTGTTCCCCCTAGGGGTCTGTCCTTGTCCCCCTGCCTGGGGGTCTGTCCTTGTCCCCCCCAGGGATCTGTCCTTGTCCCCCTGTCCAGGGCTCTGTCCTTGCCCCTCTGGGGGTCTGTCCCTGTCCCCCCGGGGCTGTTCCTTGTCCCCCTGCCCGGGGTGTCCCACCTTGCACTCCCCGTTGACACAGATGTCATTGGAGTCCTGCCTGCACGGGGTCCCGTCCACCACGGCCGCCGCCCGCTCCGTGTAGAAGTTGAAACCCTCGGCCAGGCAGTTGAGGGAACAGGCCTTGACACCCCCTGGGGAAGGAGCCAAGCAGAGAAAAGATGTGGAAAACCAAGAGGATGCCCCTGGAGCAGGGACCCAGGCCCTTGAGCGGGACACGGGCCCCTGGGGGGACACCGTCCCTCCTGCACAGCCTGGGGATGTGGCCTGGGTGTGACAGGGAAGGAAGCAAAGGGATTTGTTCTTATCCAGGTCACTCCTGGCGCTTTACAAACTGTAAAACCATTCTGCCCAGTTTACCAACAGGGAAACTGAGGCGGCAGCTCCTGAGTTACCTTTCCAAGGATTTTTTCAGCTGCCGGAGCTGAACAACCAAGTTGCTGGGCCAGATAAAGCATTCCTTTCTGTCTGAGGCTGCTGATACCAAATCCTTCCCAACAGAGGTGACAACAGCAGCGTGAGGACGAAGAAGGACCTTCAAGTTACAGCTGAAGTTTCCGTATTTCCTGTATTTTCCAACAATCTTTGCCAAAGCATCACCCCAGGAACAGCGCTTGGATATATGGATTAAGAGCCTGGGAGCAGGATGTGGGTCCAGCAGAGCATTCCCTGCCTCCTGCCACTGGATTTGATCAAATCCTGGTGTGGCTTGTGGCATTTGCTGCCTTCACTGAGAATCCCAGGAGACCCAGCAGGACCCTGGCAGAGGTGCCTGAGCTGCGGCAGTTCCCTGCTGGAGGCACCACCCAGGGCCCTGCTCCCTGTGCCAGAGCTGGGGAGCACCTTGGATGGGAGGAATGGGAATGCGCAAAGCTTGAAACTCAACACAGAACATCAAAGGGGCAGAGGGAGGGGAGGGGGGCCTGGGAGTGCAGCAGCGGGGAAGAGAGAGCAAAGCTGGGGGAGGGAGGAACAGGAGGAGACACAAGAGGGGAATTCAGCAGCTTGGAGGCATTTTCTGGAGCAGGATGCCTGGGCAAGCCCCTGGAGAAGCTCTGGGAAGCAGCTGCTGAGCAGGGTGAGCTCAGCAGCCCCCACTGAGAGCAGGGGCTGCCCCTGGGCTCCAGGCAGGGAGCTGGGACTCAGGTCCCGTGGTCACACCGCTCCATGTGGGACCATGCCTTGGGATTTCAGCTTTTATATTTTTCGTTTATTTGTAATGCTGCAATTCTTTAGTGTGTAACTCTAAACTCCATACACAGTGTGAGCTGCTGCTTTCCCATTTTGGTCAGACACAATCCCTCTCCAGGCCTGGGAATCAAGGACACCTCACTGTCCCAGGTCCCCAGAGATGTAAACAGAAACGAGTTGGGTGGGAGCAAATTTGGGATAAATGGCTTCATTACCTGAAGCTGAAATTGGAAGATTAACCCCCAACATGCAAATGGACCAAATATATAAAAGTATAAAAAACCATGACCCATTGCCCATTTTTGGGTGTAGCCCCTGGGAGCTTTGTCTGCCCCAAAGGTACCTGAGGACCCTTCAATAAATAGAACTGCTTTTTATTCTCCTAATTTTGCCCAGCCTGTTTTTAGGTAGCCCCAAAAGGCCTCAGGGATGAATCCCTGCTGTCTCTCCTCACTGCTCACTTGGGGAAGGCCTTCACTTGGGGATTCCTGCCCTTAAAAGTGCCGTGTTTGAGGAACAGGGAGAGGGTCAGTGAGGAGGGAGAGAGGGGTGACCCCGCATTGGTCCCCATGTCCTGACTGCTCCACAAGCTGGCTGGGCCACCTGAGCTCTGGAACAGTCCCCACACCCTCCCTGGGGACAACTTCCAGGCAGGATTTGCCCTTGGCAGCCGGGTCACCATCCCACCCTCCAGAGGAAAGGAGACTGGAACCACTGCCCGGCATCGCTGGGAACTGGGGAGTCCCTGCCTCCGCCGGCCAAGGGGTGCCCCGGGCATCACCTGGTCCTTGTTCAGGGGGCTCCAGTGACAACTGTGTCCCCATGACAGCAGCACTCCAGCACAGCAAGGGTTAAGTCTGGAGCCCAGCAAGATCCTCTGAAACGACACAACGTGCCTTGGAATTCCTGCAGATGGGAGGAGAGTGACTTCCATGGAATGAGTGGGACCTCTGAGCTGGTCCAGGGAATGTTGCTAAATACAATTATGGAATCCCAGAATATTCTGGGTTTGGAGAGACCCACAGGATCATCAATCCAAGCCCTGTCCCTGCACAGACACCCCAACAATCCCACCCGCAGCATCCCTGAGAGCGGTGGCCAAAGGCTCCTGGAGCTCTGGCAGCCTCGGGGCTGGGACCATTCCCTGGGGAGCCTGGGCAGTGCCCCAGCAGCCTCGGGGGGAAGAACCTTTCCCTGAGCTCCATCCCAAGCCCTGACACAGCTCCAGCCCTTCCTGGGCTCCTGTCCCTGTCCCAGAGGGGTGAAAGCCCCAGCCAGGCACTGTCCTTCAGATTGTGACCCTCTCCCTTCACTCGGGGTCTGCCGCGGTTCCTCCTTTGCATGTTTAACAGAGCTATTAAAACAGAATATTTTCAGCTGGCTGCTGCCTCGGAGGTTGTTTTGTTCCTCCTGCCTGCCCTCTCTCATGGAGGAATTAAGCTTTATTACAATTTCTGACGAGCACTCTCCTGTTTTCCGCAAGCTCCTGCTCCTCCCATCGCTCTCCCCGGAACTCCCGCATCGCCCAAAGACCGAAATGAAGAACGCAGCGAACAAAGCAAAGCAAACAAACAATTAAAGCCGCATTCCACGAGCTATCTGCGGGCTGCTGAGCTCAGCGCTCCTCTCCGGGGCTCTGCGTCCCGATCGGGGGCTCTGGGCTGGAAATCAGCGCCAGGAAACCAGCCCCGCACACAGCCCGAGCGCAGGGACCCGGGGTGGAGCTTCTCCCTTCCCAAATGCCCGCAGGATTGGTGCCCCCTCCCTCCGCCAAGCTTGTGGGGCACTCCTGCCCTGCAGGGTGAGGGTGCTCCATGCCCAGGATATCTCCCATAGAAATGTGGGAGAAATGAAAGGAAATGGAAGTGGAGTGAGGCACTGCTGAACCCACCCACCCTTCTGGGGAGCCCGAGGGGATGAGCTGAGCAGGGACAGGGGCTCAGCAGAGGGCCAGGGTGGTGATGGGCTCCCAAAGTGCCCAAAGCCAAGCTGAGGAGCAGATTCCCTGCCGGCTGGAGGGAGGAATGCCCAGGGACAAGGCTGCCAGCGAAGAGGGATCCTGGGGGGCTGCTGGTGCCAGGGGGAGGGAGGGACTGGCACCCCCCGGGCCTGGGGCCTCTGGGCACTGCTGGAAGGACTCAGGAGGCGAGGCCCGGCCCTCACTGCCACCCCAGTGTCTGGTGGCTCGGGGGGACTTGGGGAGCAGAACATCGCCCACCCGGGCAGGAGAGAAGGGGGCTCTTCCCTGGGGGGGCATCTATGATATGAGGAGGGTGGAGGTGCAAGGGACGTCCCCACCTCCCCCAGGATGTGTCTCTGATGCCCAAATGCCACCAAGGATCACAAAAGCCCCCAGGCATGTGAGGATGAAGGTCCTTGTACAGCTGAAATCCCCAAGTCACAGAGGGTGTTGGGTGGGAAGGGACCCTAAAGCCCACCCAGTGCCACCCCTGCCATGGGCAGGGACACCTTCCCCTGTCCCAGGCTGCTCCAAGCCCTGTCCAGCCTGGCCTGGGACACTGCCAGAGGTCCAGGGGCAGCCACAGCAGCTCTGGGCACCCTGTGCCAGGGCCTCCCCGCCCTCCCAGGGAACAATTCCATTCCAATATCCCATCTATCCCATCCCATTCCCTCTTCCCTCTGGCAGTGGAAGCCATTCCCTGTGCCCTGTTACTCCAGGCCTTGCTAAAACTCTCCTTCCAACCCCCTTTAGTACTGGACACAAACCAGGTCTCCCCAGCTCTGAGAGAGAGCCCAGACCTGTGCTAAGAAGTTCCTTGTCCTTTCCCTGCTCCATGTCCCTCCCTGGGCCACCCCAGGGGACAACAGGGACACCCTTTGACACCAAATAAACAAAATAAAAGTGCTCCTCGTGACCACTGCCCACAGCCAACATGGGAAGAGGAGATGAAGCTCCCAGATCCCTTCAAGACATGGCATTGTCAGCACTCCCAGCCTCCTGCCAGGGGAAAGGTTTCAACACTGATTTTATGGCAGAAGAAGCTGAAGCAGAGAGAGAGGAAGGGGCTCTTTATGAAAGCCAAAAATCCACATCAGGGTCAGACAACACCTCAAGGGTGATGTCCAGCTGGGCAGCCAAGCCCTGGGCCATGCCTGGGGAGGAGAGAGGTCTGAGCCAGGGCAGCTTCAGCCTGCAGGGTTGTCTTCCAGCCTGGCATCCACTGGGGTCTGGGGGTGACTTTACAGCCTCACAGTTTTATTACGTTTTTATTGATCCATCCCCTGCAGCCTCAGCACAGCTGCTCCAGCTGCAGGAGCCCCGCTGGGAGTTGGGCTTGTTTACACAGCTGGGAGGGATTTTCCCAGTCCAGTTCATTAACTCCACAGAGGAGATGAGCTGTTCCTCTTCATTATTAAGAGATTTCTGCCACAGAGCCTCCTCCTGCCCCTCTCCTCACCAGACCCTTCTGCAGCACCCAGGGCTGACCTCGGGAAGAGGGAAGTGCTGCTCTTTGAGGGACCCACTGGATCCCATCCCTTCTGCTCAGGAAGCTCTCCCTGCCTGCTCTGTCTCCTCCCCATCACACAGCAGACACTCTCTTCTCTTGTCCATCTTCCTCTGCTCCCTCAGCAGCTGAGGGAGCAGCCTGGAGGAAAGAACAGCTCCCGAGCTGCTGGGACTGGTTCTGGCAGAGCCGTGAAGGTTGCACAGGGGGAGGTGACCCAGGATGGGGGCACAGCAGGTTCCTGGAGGCATGCACTGTCACTCTCACCTGAGGGCAGGCAGCTCATCCCAGCAGCACAGAGAGGGCAACCTGCGGGACCAGAGCTCTGGAAATCCTGACCAAATGTCCCCAGAACCCTTGGAGCATGAGAGCCATCCCTGCAGAGCGTGGGGGAGAGCAAACCTGTCTGGCAAACCTGTCCTGGTTGTAATGCAAGATGTATTCTATTCCCATCTGTTGAAACCGGTTCAAGAGGTGTTTTTCCTTATCTCATAACTCCGAGGGGGAGGGGACAGGTATCTTCTATTAATGGGCCAGCTGTTCAAACCAGGTGGAGCAGTGTCTTTTATCCCTTCCAGGGCCCATCCTCCCTGCAGGGATCTCTGCTGTTCAGGGGCCATCCAGGCTCACTGCATGGCTGATACAATTCCATCATCCATTGGGAGAGGCTCCACCCAGTGGGAGGAGCCCAGCATTCCTACCTGGATAAAACCTGAGATTCAGAACACCAGCACAGCCTGTTTGCACTGGATTCCCAGAGGAAGACCAGACCCATCTCACCACTACTGAGCCTTCAGAGGAAAACTACACCCTCCTACAGGATCATCCCTGCTCCAACAGAGCCACATCTGTCACTGCAGGAGGACTTGATTGGACTGCTCCCAACACCCTGACCAACAGGTGTCAGGTTGTATTCTGACTCTGACAGTGTTTTCCTTTCTTTGTTTTTCTTTGTACTACTACATTTGTATCTTCTAATATTCCTAGTAAAGGACTGTTATTCCTATTCCCATATCTTTGCCTGAAAGCCCCTTAATTTCAAAATTATCATAATTCAGAGGGAGGAGGTATACATTCTCCATTCCAAAGGAAGCTCCAGCTTTTCCCTGGCAGACACCTTTCTTTCCAAACCAAGACAAAACGTGAGCAGCCCCTGCCCCAGCCTCACCTCCCCGGTAGGTTTTCCAGGTGTAGTACTTCCCTCGGAAGGGCACGTTGTCGAACTCGGCGCACTGCAGCTCTCGGAAGTCCTGCGAGCCTGGCGGGCAGTCCTGTGGTCACACAGCCACGGGTCACTGTGGGGCCCAGCTGCCAGGAGGGCAGGGGCTGCTCCAGGCACTGCCACCAGCCCCCTGGGGACAGGGACACCAGCCCTGGCAACTCTGCTACAAGGTGGCTGGACAGTCCCTCCTGCAAAGCTGGACATGATTTGAAGAGCAAGAGCACAAGGAGGGACCCCAGGAGATCTGAGTGATATGTGATCCTTGGGAGCAATCCCTCAAAACCAAGTGCAAAGCCCAAGGAAGCAACAGGACCCGCCTGTTTCCTGCACCAGCAGCCTCTGGGTGTTAAAGCTACAATTCCCCAGATCCCAAGCTTCAATGAGCGTCCCCTCACCACAGTTTTTCCTGTAAATCTTTAAAGTTCAAGCCTCAGCCCCAGGCATCAGTCTGACCCATCCTCTCCTAAGCTGCTCTCACCTGAGCAGCCGTGCAGGTGCAGCCTGGGAGAGGCAGCGCTGTCCTGGCAGAGCTGGAATCCTCTGTCTCCTCTCCTTTCCCTCCTTATCTTCGGGCCCCTCAGGATCCCCAAGCCCCGCAGATCCCTGCAGCCCACCCGCCCCCGGAGCCGGCTCTCACACCTGCCTGGTCCTGCCCGGAATTCCCCACTGTGGGATCGCTGCCGGCACACCCCGCCCAGCCTCCTCCTCCTCCTCCCACGGCTGCACAGAGCACCCCGCACCTGTGTGGA
>WBMY01018582.1:34503-51924 GCA_013397315.1 Donacobius atricapilla
AGGGCTGATTCCAACCCAGACAGGGCTGATCCCCCCAGACAGGGCTGATTCCAACCCAGACAGGGCTGATCCCCCCAGACAGGGCTGATCCCCCCCAGACAGGGCTGATCCCCCTCCCAGCCCCGCTGCCGGGCCCAGCCCCACTCACGTCAGTGTTGCAGGAGCGGTAGCGCTTCCTCTCTCCCAGGCAGTACTTCCCTCCGATCGTGGGCCTGCCAAAGAGGGAAGGAGATGTTGAACAGCTCCAGGCACTGTTTGGGGCAGGTTTTTGCCCCGAGGAGCTTGGGGTGGCTGCCCCGGGTGGCTTTTCCCAACCTTGCTCTGCCTCAAGGACTGATCCTGCCGGGGCACGGCTGGAGCACAGCCTCCAAAATCTTCCCCCGAGTGCACAGAGGATTTGGGGGTGTGGTGCAGCCCCAACACCAGTGCAGAGCACAGAGCTGGACAAAGGCATTCAAAACCTGCCAAAGCTTCCATGAGTCATTACTGAAATGGAAGCAGGCCCAGCTTTATGTGGATGTCACTCATGCACCAGGTGACGTGAAGGGACATGCAAAGGGCTGGTGTGGCACTGGAGAAATGAATTATTGCCAGGATCTTTAATAGGATAATGTCCCTACTCCACTAAGAATGGCCCGAGGGTACTTTTCCTTCTCTTAATCCCTTTCCTTCCTCACTCCCTCCCAAAAATGTATAGATGGAAGA
This sequence comes from Donacobius atricapilla, assembly GCA_013397315.1. Classification (NCBI taxonomy): domain Eukaryota; kingdom Metazoa; phylum Chordata; class Aves; order Passeriformes; family Mimidae; genus Donacobius; species Donacobius atricapilla. Next base: position 35,209 of record WBMY01018582.1, read on the forward strand.
GGCAGAAATTGTTGGGTGAGCCAATTCTCCAGCTGGGAAATATCCTGTCTCCTCAGGGCAGTGCCATCTGTGCCAGCTTTATGCTTCATTCTCCACTGTTTCACTCCTTGCCAAGCCTCAGGCACTCCCAGGGCTGGAGGAGGGGAGCCAGAGGCTGATAAAGCCCCTTCCCTGCAGGAGCAGAGCGTGGAGTGTACAGGCACCTGGACCTGCCTTCCCCATGGCCCTGAAGGGCTGGGGACACTGCGGGGCCACAGTGACAGGGCCCGTGACTGGGGACACTGCAGGGCCATGGTGACAGGGCCAGGGGTTGGGGACACTGCAGGGCCACAGTGACAGGGCCACTGGCTGGGGACATTGCAGGGCCACAGTGACAGGACCAGCGGTTGGGGACATTGCAGGGCCACAGTGACAGGACCAGCGGTTGGGGACATTGCAGGGCCACAGTGACAGGACCAGCGGTTGGGGACATTGCAGGGCCACAGTGACAGGACCAGCGGTTGGGGACATTGCAGGGCCACAGTGACAGGACCAGCGGTTGGGGACATTGCAGGGCCACAGTGACAGGACCAGCGGTTGGGGACATTGCAGGGCCACAGTGACAGGACCAGCGGTTGGGGACATTGCAGGGCCACAGTGACAGGACCAGCGGTTGGGGACATTGCAGGGCCACAGTGACAGGACCAGCGGTTGGGGACACTGCAGGGCCACAGTGACAGGACCAGCGGTTGGGGACATTGCAGGGCCATGGTGACAGGGCCACTGGTTGGGGACACTGCAGGGCCACGGTGACAGGGCCAGCAACTGGGGACACTGCAGGGCCACAGTGACAGGGCCAGCGGTTGGGGACACCGCAGGGTTATGGTGACAGGACCACCCTCGCACCTACCTGGGGCTGTCACAGTGGCGCACGGATGAGGACACGCCACCGCCACACGTCCGGCTGCACTCGCCCCAGGGTGACCAGGACCCCCAGGCTCCGTCCACGCCCTCCGGCCGCGTCCCGAAGGGCACACACTCCCTCTTGTAGCACCACTGCGGGGACACAGAGCTTGGGACACCCCGGGCATGGGGCTCCTTCTCCCACAGCCCCCAGGGGACACGGAGCCAGCTCAAGGCTGGGATCTGCTTTGATGCTGAGGAATCTGAGCTTGGAGCTGCACCGGCCTCAGAGACAAATCCTCCGAGCAAAGGGCGCTTGCCTCTTGTTTGGATCAGTGGGACCTGTGTTCCCAGTCCCAGACCCGTGGTACCGTCCTGGGGGACAGGCAGGCACTGGCAAGGGGTCACATCCCACACGTTTCCCAGAGCAGCTGTGGCTGCCCCATGATCCCTGGAGGTGTCCAAGGCCAGGTTGGATGGGGCTTGGAGCAGCCTGGGCTATGAAAGGTGTCCTTGCCCATCGCAGGGTGGGACTGGATGAGTTTAAGGTCCCTCCCAACCCAAACCAGTCTGGGATTCTCCTCTAAAAGAGGTCCTGGGTCCCACACCTCACGTCTTATAAAAACCCTCAGCAGAGTTTCAGGTGATCTTGGAGCTGCTGCTGCCTGGCAGGGCCAGAATCCCTGGGGGATGTGGACACAACCACTGCCAGGACAGAGTGAATTTTGTGTGTACTGGAAGCCCAGGCTGTGGTTCATGTGTCCAAAATGTCCTGATCAGTGAAGGTTCAAATAAAGTTTAATTTTTAATATCAGCGTTGTTGTGTCATTGTTCTGCTGAGGACCCTTAAAGAATCCGCCTGTCCCTGTCCTACTGGGAGACAGATGCTCATGGAAATTTGCCTATGAAATGTTTCCCTGAGGCCTGGCACGTGTCCCACACCCCTGGAGTCCCCAGCCATGGCAGGGGTGGGACGGTGCCAGAGCCGCCGCCGCTCTCCGGGCGCGGTGCCGGACACGGAGCCCCAGGGGCTGACATAATCCCAGGAAGGAAGAAAGCTCTGTGTGCTCATTCCAGGGGCTGGGAAGCCACCCTGGAGCTGCTGGCACAGCCTCTCCCTGCTCCTCCTGAGCCAACTCTGCATGGGCAGCTGGGAAAATCCCAGCTCACCATCCCTGGGAGCACCAGCGCCTCTCCAAAGGGGGATCCCTTGTGGAGGAGATGCTCTGCAGGCACAGCCTGGATACTCCACAATATTCCCACAGCCTGGGAATAGCTCCAATGACTCCTGGGGGCCCCTTCCCTTCCCTTCCCTTCCCTTCCCTTCCCTTCCCTTCCCTTCCAAACTCTGGTTAAAAAGCAGTTACAAAGTTGGGGGAAAGGAATGATTAGAATTGGGAGAAGCTGGGAAAAGGAGGAAAAATGCCACTGTGGGTTCTTGGACAAAGACAGGTGAAGCCATAACCATCACAGGAGATTGATTAATTTAAAAAAGGAGGAACTGGGAGGAAGAAATACCCAGAGATTTGGGATGTGGGCACAGCAGAGCTTGGCTCAGCCTTCCCCCACATGGGCTGGCAGAGCACAGGAATTTTCTCTCTCCTTTAATATTTCATACTTCAAATTCCCTGATCCTTCTCTCTGCTCTCCCCAGGGCAAAGGGAGAAGTCAGGGAAGACCTTGGAGAGCTGCTCCAGCCAAGGGTGGAAGTCTGGGGCTCACCCAAGGAGCTCCAGCTGGGGTCAGTGCAGAAACTTAACATAAAAGTGCATCTTCTTCCACCCACGGCCATCAAATCACTTCCGAAGAATGAATGGATCCAAAAGGATTAGCACAGGAAGGTAACTGGGGGTTCAAAGTGGGCCAGAATCCTCACTGGGAGCAGCTCCCACAAACCCTGGGGGTTGTGACTGCCACACTTCCCTTCCCTCAAGGCTTTTGAAGAACCCTGGTTAAAAAGTAGTAACGAAGTGGGGGAAAAGATATTTAAAAGTGGGAAAATCTGAAAAAAAAGCCATGACTAGGAGGGAAAAAAAGCCACAGTCCCTGTGAGTGTGCAGCAGGAGGGATGTGCAGCCCCAGGATCTCTCTGCTCCTCTCTGCCCCAATTCCCAGCAGAACTAAAATGAGTGTTTGCAAAAAAAATCATGGATTTGTCAGAGCCCTGGTCTCCCCTGCACACCAGCTTCTGCAGCTTCCTGAGGATCTGAAATGCTTCTTGGGAATTACTTTTCTCCCAGTGGAATGGGGAATGTCCCAGCCCTGATTCTCCATTGTTCCAACCATTCTCCAGTGTGCAAAGGCTCTTTGTTTGAGCAGTGCATTCATTTTGTACTGCGGAAAATGGGTGAAGGAGGAGGAGGGAGTGAAGCAATCGAGGCAAAATTCATGGTCAGGGAAAATCCTGCCCTCCCCTCCCTGCTGAGGGTGACAAACCAAGGTTTCATCATAGCCAGTTTTTCCCAAGTTCCTCTGAAGCAAAAATCTGGGAAAACTGGGGGGAAAAAACATCCCCTTCCTCAGACCAGCCAGGAGATCTCAGCAGATCCCAGCGGAAATGAGGACAAGGTGTTCATTTAAGGGCATGGCATCGCTTGAGGTCACCTTGCTGTGCCTCAGGGGTGACACCAAGAAGGACTTTGCTGGAGTAGGGATTTCCCATTCCATATCCCATATCCCATATCCCATATCCCACATTCCACATCCCATATTTCACATTCCATATCCCATATCCCACATCCCATATCCCATGTCCCATATCCCATATCCCATATCCCATATCCCACATTCCACATCCCATATTTCACATTCCACATTCCATATCCCACATTCCACATTCCAGCCCCGCAGGAGTTGAGCTCTGAGCTGGACTTTGGGGTGATTTCTGGGCTCCTTGGCACATCCCAGCCTCCCTCCAGGGCAGCTCTGGACTCTGGGAGTCAGGGCTGGACAGGCTGCTGGGTGCTCCTAAACCAGCTCCACGCCCCCAGCGCAAACAAAAATCCAGTTTTTTGCTGGAAAAGGGATGCCAGCCCTCCGTGCCAGCTGCCTGCAGTCCCCAGGGCTGCCTTACCCCCTTGTCGATGGTGTTGGTTTGGCAGATGGTGCCCTCGGCCGCGGGGATGCTGTTGGTGATGCAGCGGTTGCTTTTGCTCAGACACCACAGCTCGCTGCACACCTCCTGCAAAGAGGGAGAGAATTGGGGGCAGGCAGGGGCAGGGAGGAGGGGAGAGACAAAGAAACAAAAGCCAGATTAGGATTTGCTTGTGCCAGGGGCAGCATCACGCCCTGGAGGCACCGGCTGGGACATGGGGACACGGGGACACTGAGTGTCTTCAGCATGGTGGGGGCAACATGAGAGCAGACCCTGCCAGCTTGGATCAGTCACCCCAAGGCCACTGGCAGCTGTCTCCCTTCTCTGGGCTCAGCCTAAGCACTTGTGGGATTCCCTGGCTCTGGAGGCTCCCCAGCTCAGGTGGCAGAGCCAGCCCATCCCACAGGGGACACTTCTCCTCAGTCACACCTGAGCTAATCCCACTGTCCTTGTCCTCACCCCTCTTCCCAGGGCTGAGGGATGTTCCCAGTTTTGCATCTGTGCAGTGGAGGCCATTCCTGGCTCCTGAGCATTCCAAAGCCAGGTGGATCCAGAGCTGCCTCTGCGGGAATCTGGGGCTCCCTGTGAGCATCCACAGCACTGCTGGAGATGTCCCTGCTCACAGTGTGACCACTGGGCTGCTGGCCACCTCCAGCCAGCCCTGGAATCCCAAAGATTCCTCTGGAATTTTTAGAGCTGTTTTTTGAATGATCAAAATAATGCCAGATCCCGAACCAGCCCTTCAGAACTGGCACCTCCTGGTGTCTGCTCGCTGCAGTTGTGTCCACTGGGTGACTCCAGACCTCTTTCCAGGAGCTTTCCTGAGCCACAGACCCTGAGCTTCAGCCCATCCTGACCTCTTAGAGCCCCAGCAAACAAAATTCTCCTCTTGGCTGTCACAGGACCCGCCCAAAAGTGAAATCAGAAAGTCCAGACCCTTTGTAGCTCCTGTGGAATCTCAATCCCCCAGGCTGGACTTCAGCACATGTGAACTGCAAAACAACCCCTAAAATCTCATTTCCTGAGTTTCCTGCCAGGTCCCCATCCTGCTCCTGTTCCTCCTGAAACAACCTATGGAAAGCTTGCAGCTTTTCAGGAGCAGCTTGCCATGACTGAGGTTATCCAGGAAATGTTAAACAGGTTCCCAGCATCAGCGGCAGAAACTGGCCTGAGCTGCCACACCTGCTGCCACTGCCAGTGTCATGGAATCATGGAATTCACCTGGGAAAAGCCCTCTAAGATCATCAAGCCCAACCATCAACCCTGCACTGCCAGGCCCACCACGAGCCATGTCCCCAAATGCCACAGGCACACGTTTTTGGACACTTCCAGGGATGGGGACTCCACCACTGCCCTGGGCACCCAATGTCTGTCCCACCCTTTCGGTGAGAAAATTTTTCCTAATATCCAATCTAAACCCACCCTGGAGCACCTTGAGGTCATTTCCTCTTGTCCTGTCCCTTGTCACCTGGGACAAAACTGACCCCCCTTCTGTCAGGGAGTTGTGCAGAGCCACAAGGGCCCGCCTGAACCTCCTTTCCTCCAGGCTGAGCCCCTTTCCCGGCTCCCTCAGCCTCTCCTGGTGCTCCAGCCCCTTCCCCAGCTCTGTTCCCTTCCCTGGACATAATCCAGCCCCTCAATGCCCTTCTTGTCATGAGGGGCCCGGAGCTGCCCCCAGGATTTGAGATGCCTCAGCAGTGCCAGCACAGGGGACAGTCCCTGCCCTGCTGGGCCTACTGGCCACACCATTCCTGACACGTGCCAGCACATCCTGGGCATTCTTGGCCGCCTGGGCACGCTCTGGCACAGAGACCATCAGCCTCCTCCTGCCCCGGGGAGCAGTGACCCAGCAGGCACCTCTGGCCTCTGTCCCTGGTGAGGTGCAGCCAGTTCCTCACCCCCCTGGGCTGGACCAAGCCCTGCATTCCTGCCCCCGGGGATGGATCCTGCATTCCTGCCCCTGGGACTGCATCCAGCCTTCCAGCCCTGCATTCCTGCCCCCCCGGCTGCATCCAGCCCTGCATTCCTGCCCCATGGCTGCATCCAGCCCTGCATTCCTGCCCCCAGAGCAGCACCCGAATCCTGTGTGCTGGGAGGATGGAGGGATGAGCTGGGGATTGCTGGGAGAGCAGAGTGCCCCAGGATGAGCTGGCACCGGGAAACCCCGCGGGCTCCGTGCCAGGGGCTGTGCATGGGAGCTGCAAAGGGAATTTGACTCCCAGCTCCTGTGCCCAAGCCCAGCTGCAGATGGCTTCAAGCAGGGGAAGGAGAGAGTCTTTCCCATCTTCAGGCACCCACCCCTTCGTGCTGCTCTGGCACAGCCAGAGTGAGCACAGGGAAGCAGGAGCCCCTTCTCCTTGCCACCAAGGGCTTCCTGGTGACCTCCCAGCTCCCATCACAGAATCATGCATTGGTTTGGGTTGGAAAGGACTTCAAGGATCACCTTGTTCCAACCCCTGACACCTTCACTAGATGAGGCTGCTCCAAGCCTGGTCCAGCCTGGCCTGGAACCCTCTCCATCCTCATTACACCCATCAATCAGCCCCTGTCCTGGCCTGGAGGGAGGGATACAGCCCTGCAGGCTCCATCCCTCCGCAGTTTGTTCCCAGGGACACAGCACGGGTGGGCTCACACATTGACCACCCAGATTTCCCTGCACACAATTGAGCCCTGGCACCCTTTGGGTTTCTCCCAAACCACAACAGGGCTGGAGGGGTCACCCAAGGACATCTTTTGTGACCCACAGAAAGTGTCTGCCTGGGCTAAAAATTAACTGGGAGGGGAAGTTCCCATTCCCATTCCCTGCCTCTGGCTCAGCTGAGCAGGGGCACAGGCCCCCGTGGGTGGCACCTGACACGGGACACCATGACCACATTCTTTGGAATCAGACTGCTCCTGCTGCATCTGCCCCATGTCCAGCAGGCTCTGGGCCCCTGGGCCACGTTCAAGGCACCCCTGGGCCCTGTTCAAGGCACCAACTTTGCCTTTTTCTCAGCAGGATGAGCTGGTGGCACCAGCAGGAGCTGGGGCAGTGCTGGACCCTCCCTCACAGTGACAGCCTGGCTCACAGTGGGGCACTCCCACAGCAGAGCTGGGCTGGGCTTTGCACAGGGACAGAGAAACTAAACCCTGAGCTGGTGCGTTTGCTCCTTCACAGCTTTCCAGGGCACGGGCTGGAGCTGGAAAAGACCTCTGAGACCACCGAGTGCCGCTTTGGAACGACCCCTGAATTTTCAACCAGCCCAGAGTGCCATGTCCAGGCATTCCTTGGGCACCTCCAGGGATGGGGACTCCAAACCTCCCTGGGCAGCCCCTTCCAACCCCTGACCACCCTTTCCATGGAGAAACGTGCCCCTGCTGCCTGTGCATCCCACTGCTGGCTCCTCTGTTTTCCCTAAAAGAACATGGATGCTTTAAGGAGCTCAAGCAGCCCTTCCATGCAGATGTTCCCTCACCACTCCGTGCAGACCCTTGGCAAAGTTTGGGACATAAAGAACAGCAAAGGGCCAGGCTCAGATGCGAGGAAAACTCTTTTTTCCTGGAGCAGTGTTTCCTTTCAGTGTTTTCCTGGGTTCAAAGACCAGGGGATGGCAGTGAGGTGGCAGGGATGCGAGGTTAGGTGGGCAGCAACCTCCAGCACATCCCTCACCTCACCTGGGACAAAGACTTTTCTCTCCCTGAGCTTATATGAGCAGCACAATGACTTCTGGTAAGGATTATGGAAAATATGTCCTTGTACAAAGAGATGGGAGCCTGGATGAGGGGGGCCTTGGAGACCAGCAGCAGCCAAGGAAGAGGCAAAAAATCTCTTGCCATGGGATTAGTCTGACCCAAACCGAGCTGCGACCAACATTTATGGATGGGATACCCCTCCTGTGTGCTCTCCCAGAGAAGCACAGCGTGGAGCTCACCAGGAACTCAGCAGTGCCCCTGGTTTGGAGCAGGACAGGGATGTGGGCAGCAGGGACAGCCCCATGTGATGCCTTAAGTTTGAGCTTTCCTGTTTTCCAGATTCTGTGCAGCCCAGGGGTGCAGTTCTGAGCTCACATTCAGTGTCACTCAGCTCTCTTCACAGAGCAGGGAGACAAAACAAATTTGCCTTTTCCTGCTGAAGACCAAGGAGAATTTTCAGGCCCAGAAGCACAAACAAGGGTGGGTTGAAGGGAGGAACAAGAAGGATGAGACTTCAAAACATGAAGTTGTAATTGGACTATTAACCCCAATATGCAAATGGACCAAAACTTAGAAAAATGTAAGACCTCATGACCTGTCATCCATTTTGTGACCATTCTCAGTCCACCTCGGGTGTAGCCCTGATCAGGCCCTGTCCTGCCCAAGGTGTACCATTAAAGGCCTTTTAATAAACACCTACTTTATTCTCTGGCTCTGCCCAGTCTCTGTTCTGGGTCAGCCTTCCCATGGCCCTTTCCTTCCCCCCACGTCCCTCCTCCAGCCCTGGGAACCGATATAAAGCAGGAAGGCTCTCTACCCCGTATTTACACTGGCGGGATTTGACTCCGTACTGGAAGCGGCACTGCTCGTCGGCATCGTAGGCCTGGCCCGGGGCCACCGTGGGGTAGATGAAATCCTGCCTGGGAGGAGCGTTGTTCAGGCACAGTCCCATCCCGGAGCTGAAACCAGACAGGGAGAACCGGAGCTCAGAAAGGCTGAGGGCAGCTGCAGCCTCGCAGCGTCATCCACATGGGAACTTTGATCCCCAGTAGATGCATGGGACTGGTGGGTTTCTCACCTTCCCAAGGCATCTTTTGAACCTGAAGGATTAGACACCCTTGGTTCTGTAAGCATGACCTTTTGTGCCAAATTTAATTATACAGAGAAGGATCAATCTTTAGTCAAGGATGTTTCTCCCTACCACTCTACATACAAAAATCAGATTAATTAGCGTAATCATACATTTTTAATTCAAGCTGCATGTAATGATTTTTCTTATCAGCACAGAGAGAGAGCATTTGAGGTGGGGGGAGGGATCAGCAGCTGCCACTCCCAGCTCCACCGGGGTTGAGCTTGGCTGCTTGAAGGAACAAATCTGCGTCCGCTCTGGGCAACAGAAAATGCTCTGAATTCCTTCCAGCTGTGTGCCCTGGGCTGGGAAGCACATCCTGGTTCCAAGGTAACTCTGGGAGTGTTGATCTGAGGGTTCATAGGATCCTGGAATATCCTGAGTCAGAAGGGATGCTCAGGGACCATCAGTCCAGCCCCTGTCCCTGCACAGACACCCCAACAATCCCACCCTGAGCATCCCTGAGAGCGGTGGCCAAAGGCTCCTGGAGCTCTGGCAGCCTCGGGGCTGGGACCATTCCCTGGGGAGCCTGGGCAGTGCCCCAGCAGCCTCGGGGGGAAGAACCTTTCCCTGAGCTCCAGCCCGAGCCCTGACACAGCTCCAGCCCTTCTGCAGGCTGTTGCCAGCCCCTGGGTGTCCCCATGGCAGAGCTCAGGCAGGGGTGCCCAGGCAGGTGTGCCCAGCACCCTCAGGTGGGCAGTGGGTGGGCAGAGGGGCTGCTCCCCCACCCAGCTGTGAAGCCCCAGCTGAGAGCAACCAGAGCCCCCCTCTCCAAGCCCAACCTCCAACCTCCGGCTTGCCAGAGCTTTGTAGGAGCATCCAAATCCGGCCAGGAACGCCTTTCCCTCCCCTTTCCTCACTGCTCTCTGAGCTCCCCCTAAATCAAGGCTGCTGTCGTCACCCCCACCCCAAACCCTGCACCCACCACGTCCCACTGGAGGCTCCTGGAGCCCGGGGTGGCCAGCACGGAGCACGAGGAGCAGGGATGAACTCTCCATGCTCCTCCAAGCCTGCCAGGAGCTCGGGGTCAGCAGAGGACGAGGCAGGCGGGCCGTGCCACGTGCCTCGCTGCCTGCACGGCCAGCGGTCACCAGCGTGGGGGACAGGCCTGGCTGTGGCCAGGCTGCAGCTGCCAGATTTGGGATCTGTGGGATTTGCTGCCCAGCCATGAGGTTTGGCCAGGCCTCGCAGGACAGAGGGAGCCCCTCGGGGAGGAGCTGTGCCTGCTCCTGTGGCTGCCCGCCAGAAGCTGAGCTCTGCTGTTCAGACTCCCTGGGGGCTTCCCCCCACACTGACCCCACACTTGTGCTGCTTCCAGTCAGCCCTCAAGCTCTGCCCAGTCCTTCCCTTAGGAAGTGCCATGGTCCTACAAAAAACCTCACCAAAATGGATCCTTTGGGATTGCTTTCGGATGAAAGCCCAGGGGCTGCCTGAACCCTGCACAAGGGTTTGACTCAGCCTTGAAACTCTGGGATTTAGGAGCCTAAATCATGGAATGGTTTGGGTTGGGGGGATTTTAAAACTCATCTCGTTCCACCCCCTGCCATGGCAGGGACACCTTCCACCATCCCAGGCTGCTCCAAGCCCCATCCAGCCTGGCCTGGGGCACTGCCAGGGATCCAGGGGCAGCCACAGCTGCTCTGGGCACCCTGTGCCAGGTCCTCACTGCCCTCACAACAAAGAAATTCCTCCTAATAGCCAATCTAAACTGCTCTATTTTCATTTGTGTCCATCTCTCCTTGTCCTGCCCCTTCTCCTGAATCATAAAGGTGCTTTGTAAGAAAAACCAAAATCTTTGCCCTGCTTTGCCCATTCACACTGAAAACTCCTCCTCACTGCCTGGAGAAAGTGCCTGCACCACGCAGACCCAATCCTGTCCCCAGACCCTCCTTCCCCACCACACCAACCCTTCTCTGCAGTTCCTGGCTGGACTTCAGAACCAGCCAAATGCCTCTAGGGGGACTGACCCATTTGTGAAGTTTCTGGACTTGAGAAACCCAAATGAAGCTCTCCCAGCCACAAGAGAAATGACTTTAGATGTCTGACAGGCAGAAAAACACTGTTTAGCCTAAAGGAGGGAAAGAACGTGGCTCTGGGGACACGATGGGGTGCCGGGAGACAAGACAGGAGGTGCTGGGGGATTTGGGGGCTTTGCTTTGGCTTTACCCCGGACTAGGTGAGGCTGGAGGAAGGGCAGGGAAGGGTGAGTTCCTTACTCCAGGAAGCTGGTGATGTAATCCCTGCTGCAGGTGGACCACACGAACGGGTTGGTCTTCATGGTGATGTGAGCAGCCATCAGCTTGGCCGTCTCCTGCCCCCGCGANCCGCGCGGGGGAGCCGCAGCTGTTGCCCACCCCGTCGTGGTTCATGCCGAACCTGGGAACCACCAGGGCACAGGGAGAGGAGATCAGCTGGGCTCTGAGACACCGGGATCCCCCCAGGAAGGGTTTCCAGCCCCGGCTGGCAGGAACAGAGCAGCAGGAGCTGCCGGGGCGCTGCACTCCACTCACGTGTGGCCGATCTCGTGGGCGATGGTGAAGGCGGTGGCCAGCCCGATGTCCTCGTTGATGCTGCAGCTCCGCTCCCGCTCGCACATCCCGCCCACGGGGGCCAGGCCTGGCGTGAAAAACACCAGGTTTTGTTAAATTTTAACAGTTTTTGTTGAATTTTAAGAGTTTAATGATAGTAAGAAATAAGACAATAAGAGACATAAAAATGCAGACGTTACAGACGTCCGGGTGCCTGACGTTTCCACCCCAAGGCACAGCTTTGCTGCTATAGGACACGAGATCAGACCACACGACTCTAGAATTTGTCAGAAGGCTAAAAGACTGATTTATTAAAGATTTGACCTCCTTATATACTGGGTCCTAGAGCTAGATTGGTGCTAGGAGTAACACCCATTCAATCACATTGGCTAACACGGAGAGACATAAATTCTCTCCACCTCCAAAGAAGAATGAAAACAATATAGAGTTAGCAAAAACATCTTCGTTTGTTTACAGGAAGTTCCGTGAGAATTGAGTTTTAGAAATCAAAACATCTCAGGCTGAAAAAACAGGGCTACACAGCTTGCTAACAAATGGTCTTCCCCTTAAAAACAACTGGTTATTGCATATTCATAAATTTCATACATGATTCAAACATTCCTTTCAACTTCAGGTGTTTCTGCTTAATTTCAACTTTTCTCCCCACCATTTATCTTGCAAATAAATCTCCTTGTGGCTCCACAAAGTCACAAATCCCTTGATAACAATAAATTCTTCCTTTTGGAGTCTTTGGTGTCCTTGCTGTTATCTCTATCCAGATAGGATGATGTGAGGAATTTCTTAATTGTCTCTCCCATTTTTTTGGAGCTAGTTACAAAAAGCATCTTACATCACAGAGTTTATATTTTAATATTATGCTATAGCCTAAAAAATATATTTATCACACTACTAGAAGAAACTATATTAATACAACATAACTTCTTAACATAACACATATGGTATTCGTTTCAATATTTGCAAAAAGCCAATCATATAATATGTATTTATAACACTGGCAAGGGGACAGAGCTGTCACACAGGGCCACCACAGGGTGGCTGAGGGGATAGGGGATGTTTGGGTGTGGGAACTGAAAAAGCAGAGGGCTTTCATGACATTGTAATAAGCTTACACAGAGGTTTGAAACAGAGCTGAATTTTAGGCTGTGAAGTATTTGGAGCATAGAAAGTTTTTGAGCTGCAAAAAATATAGAACAAGCAATTATTGTAAGCTGTGTACTGTTCAGTGATTGGCTTAAGTAGATGCTTGTAAGCTTTTAACATTGGCCTATTGGCTAAAAATCTTTTCAAAGGCCTTGGAACAAAGAGAACTTTGGCTCCTGTTGTTATGGTGTGAGTTTTACCATCTTTTATGTCTAACTCACTGAGACTGATAATGAAATAAAAACCTCGTGGAACTCCTCTCAGTTGCCCTGTCCCATTACGAGAGATTAGAGCCAACATTTTGGGACTGCCTGATATCCTTCATGCTCTGTGACACTGGGAACAAGCAGTTCCTTCTCTCCATTGCGCTGGGCTTTGGGATGGACTCGGGGCTCTTATGGGACATGGTCACTTAGCACCAATGGTAAATTAACAGTGACAGGTTCAGAAATGCTAAGAAAAGGCCAAAATCCTCTGAATTTCATACCCAAGCGGTGCAGAGAGGAGCAGACCTTGGCACAACCCTGGTGGGGGAATCTCAGATGGGCTGCACCAGCTCTGGGGCATCCAAACCTGGCCAGGGAGAGCTGAGCAAGCCAGGATCCAACCTCGGTTCTCCCTGGCACCCACCAGGAATCCAGCATGGCTCATTTGGAGGACTGGATGATGCTGAAATTCCCCCTGAACTGTGACAGCAAATCCCCTCTGCCCACTCCCCAGCAGCACAAACTGCGCCACTGCCCCGGCCAGGGAAGGGCCTGGCTGTGCCCGGGGAATGATTTCAGCCATCCCAGCACGCCCAGCCTCAGCCTCCATCCCAGGCTCCTCCTCTGCAGCCGCACCAGGTCAGAGATCCAGAGCTCTCCCCTTGGCACCGCAGGGATCCAGGGCAGAAATCCCTCCCTGCCTGCTCAGGCTGGACCAGGGTGAGACAAACGAGGAGCTGCAGCCAGAGAGGGCTGCAGGCTCTGGCTGTGTCTCGCTGTGTCAGTAAAGAACTCCCGTGACAGCCACCACAGAACAGCTGGATTTCTCCATCTCAGCCAGGAATACTCCAGCAGGCCACGGACAAGCCCTGAGTGCGAGTGGTTCTTAGTCATGAGGCTGGGGCCGGCCCAGGGATGGGGCACAGGAGTGTTCCAGGGCCCAGGGCTGATGGTTTAGCCTTCACAGAAGGGTTGAGAGGCTGGGAACCACTGGTCTGGTCCTGGCCCTGCTGCTGGTGCTGGGGCAGGAGCTTCACCTTCACTGGGAAGGCGAATGGCACAGGTGGGAAGGGATGGCACAGGTGGAAAGTAATGGCATAGCTGGAAAGGGGATGGCACAGGTGGGAAGGGATGGCACAGGTGGGAAANGGGAAGGGGTGTCAGAGGTGGGATAGGGGAATGGCATAGCGGGAAAGGGGATGGCACAGCTGGGAAGGGATGGCACAGGTGGGAAGGGATGGCACAGGTGGAAAGTAATGGCATAGCTGGAAAGGGGATGGCACAGCTGGGAAGGGATGGCACAAGTTGAAAGGATGGCACAGGTGTAAAGGGAATGATACAGGTGGAAAGGATGGCACAGCTGGGAAGGGATGGCAGAGGTGGGAAAGGGGAATGGTATAGCTGGAAAGGGCCTGGGACAGCCCACCCTCATCACATTGCCAGAGTTCTGTGTGCTGCTGGAAGCTGCTGAGGCTGTGTCAGAACTGTACTCACCCAGGGTGCCACAGGGCTTGTTCTTGTAGATGCAGATGTCGTACCTGTGAAGGAGAGCAGGCAGCGTCAAGGACCCTTCTGATTTTGGGGATTGTCATTTCACTGATGTGTTCACATCCAAACCACTCCAAACCAGCCCGTGGAACATTTCTGGGATGGGAAGTACCAATGGTGACAGGGAGGACAATACTCATTTTGCACAGGCTGAGATTCACTTTAATGACATCTCCTGGCCTTTAACTCTGGGGCAGAGCTGAGCCAGGCCAGAGGTTTGGTTTAGATGAAATGTGGTGGTAGAGCATGAGCAGGGAAGGGAACAGAGCTGGGAAGGGTCTGGAGCCCCAGGAGAGGCTGAGGGAGCTGGGAAAGGGGCTCAGCCGGGAGAAAAGGAGGCTCAGGGGGAACTTCTGGCTCTGCACAATTCCCTGACAGGAGGGGACAGCCGGGGGGGCCGGGCTCTGCTCCCAGGGAACAGGAGGAGAGAAAACAGCATCAAGCTGTGCCAGCAGAGGTTTAGATCGGATTTTAGGGAAAATTTCTTCATGGAAAGGATTATCAGGCATCGGAACAGGCTGCCCAGGGCAGTGATGGAGTTGTCACTCCTGGACGTGTTAAAAACATGAGCAGATGTGGCACGTCAGGATGTGGTTTAGTGGGCAAGGGGATTTGGTCAAAGGTTGGACTTGATGATCTTGGAGGCCTTTTCCAACCTTAATGATTCCATGAATCAGCAGGGACAAGGTTATTCCAGACCTGGAGCTCTTTGGGTTTGGGTGGGTCCAGGGCCAACCCCTGCTCTGCTAGCTCGGGTCTCTGGCAGGAAATGGTGTCAATCAAACAGAGAAACACAGAATCCCAGCATGGATCGGGTTGGAAAAGACTTTAAAAATCATCTCATTCCACCCCCTGCCATGGGCAGGGACCCCTCCCACTATCCCAGGGTGCTCCAAGTCCTGTCCAACCTGGCCTTGGACACTGCCAGGGATGGGGCATATGAAATTCTGGTTAAAAACAAAATAAAAATAAGGAAAACATTTCAGTTTGAAAACATGTTCCATTTCAAACCCCACTGTGATTTCATGAAAATGCTCAAGTGATTTTTTTAATCTCTTTTTTTTTTTTCAGTTCAGCTCTTTACTGAGAATTTTCCAAACAAATCCAGCCTGGGTTGATTCAAGGTGACTCTTCCCTCTGTTCCTGGCCTCGAACTCCAGCCACTGCATGAAGGAATCCACTGTTTGCACATCGTTAGCTGGGTACAAGGAAAGGTAAAACAAGGAGAGCAAAAACCTCCTCCAGATGGAAACTCAGCGTCCTCAAAATGGGAAGAAGTGGCAGCTCCAAATGAGCCCAGTTTGGGTTAGAGAGGGAAATTCTCATTTCCTTGCAAAGAGAAACATTTGGGGTTTGCAAATCTGGGCTGAAAGGGGCCAGGCTGAGAGCTGGGTAGGGTGGGGGCAGCTGGGGGACCGGGGACAGCTGGGCCGGGCCATCCCAGAGCCGGGCTGGGCCATCCCAGCGCCGGGCTGGGGCTGCACTGAGGATTGTGACCCCACAGCGGGTTTGGGGACTCTGTGCAGGTTCCCCCGGCACCGCTCTCCCCACTGACCCCTCGGGATGAGGGTGGGCGGTGAGAAGTGGCAGCACACGAGAGGTTAAGTGCGACACATTCCCGGGGATGGCCCCTGTCCCTTTGGCCCCTGGCACTCCCTGGAAGGGCCCAAACCTCTCCCCTCCTCTCGTCAGGAAACCGAGCGAGCGCAAAACATTTGTTGCTTTGTTTTGAGCGAATGCCTTTAAAGCCTTCCGAGGCTCTGCTTTGACACGTCCCGGCAGGAGAAAAAAAGCCCCGAGCTCAGCAAGATCTTATCGGGACACCGGGAATTTATTGGGGCCGGATGCGCCGGGCGCTGTCCAGGCTCAGCGAGCGGCTCCGGGCTGGCTCGAACATCTGGAGGGAGGACGGAGAGCTCGGAGCCGGCGTTTGCATCCCACAAGTGGAGGGAGGGCAGGAAAAAGCTGCAGCCCCCTCGGCAGGGGGAAAATCTGGGGCTGAGGAGCCTTTTTGTCGCTCCTCTGCGGGGTCTCATCCATGGGGTGTTCCCGGCTGGCGCTGGAGCCGGAGCAGCAGAGCAGCACAGGGAGAAAGGGAGCGGCCCCCACTTGGAGGCTCCCCTCTCCGGCACTTTCATTTCGGGACTTCCTTGCGCTCCGCAGGAGAGCGGGGAGAGGCACAAAATGATGTTGCCTTTGCCTCTGGCCCCTCCCAGGATGTTTGGCCTCTGCCCAAGCAGGGATTTGTGGGCACTGCGGGGACAATCCTGGACGCAGCCAGCAGCACCTGGGGAGCTCAGCACTCCCTGTGCCCTCCCTCCCTGTGGCCTTCCAGCTGCTCTTCCATTCCTTCCGCTGTCCCTGTCATCCTCTCTGTGTCCTCCTTCCTTCTGACCATCCCTCCCTCCATCCATCCATCCATCCATCCATCCATGCATCCATCCATGCATCCATCCATCCATCCCTATCCATCCATCATCCATCCATCCATCCATC
>WBMY01018582.1:52021-77601 GCA_013397315.1 Donacobius atricapilla
CCTATCCATCCCTCCCTATCCATCCCTCATCCATCCCTCCATCCATCCACCCATCCATCCATCCCTCATCCATCCCTCCATCCATCCATCCATCCATCCCCCATCCCTCCCTCCCACACCTCTGCTGCCCCAGGCTCAAGCACACATCAGCTCTGATGGTTTTTTCTTGTCCTGCCCGTGGCAGCTCAGAGCCCTTCACACAGATCTCGGGCTCTGAGCCAGCGTCCAGGTCCCCCCGCTGACCTCCCGTGCTGGGACAGCAGCACAGGGACACTGGCAGGGCAGGGCTGTTCCAAGGACAGAGCTCATCCCAACACGGAGGTACCAAAAATGAGCTGAGCCACATCCTGAGCTGGCTGGAGGCAGTCACTGTCCTGAGATCCTGCTGGAATCCTCTCCTTTCAGAGCAGGGGCTGGCAGGGCTCTTCATCCCAGCAGGAAGCTCCAGGATTCCAGGGTGGGCTCCCACATGTGCCCATCGTTGCCTTTTGGGGCAGAAACGCCCCGTGGCTGCAAACTGAGCCCCAAGAGCCCAGCAAGGAGCGAGGGAAGACTGAGGGGTGACAACAAACTGCAGTGGAGATTGATAACAAACTGGAGTGGAGATTGATAACAAACTGGAGTGGAGATTGATAACGAACTGGAGTGGAGATTGATAACGAACTGGAGTGGAGATTGATAACGAACTGGAATGGAGATTGATAACGAACTGGAGTGGAGATTGATAATGAACTGGAGTGGAGATTGATAACGAACTGGAGTGGAGATTGATAACGAACTGGAGTGGAGATTGATAATGAACTGCAGTGGAGATTGATAATGAACTGCAGTGGAGATTGATAATGAACTGGAGTGGAGGGTGCTGAACTGAAGTGGAGGGTGATACCCATCTGAACTGCAATAATCTGCAACCACTGAGCGTCAGGCAGCCTTGGCTGAGCCCCTTGGACAGGGCTGGGGCCAGGGGCTGCCCCCCGGGGGACAGCGCTCACCTGGTGATCAGCACGGCGGTGTCGTGGTTGGCGATGCCGTTCTCGGGGATGGCGTTCCCGTTGCCGTTCCTGTTCACGATGGATTTCTGCCACTTGCAGAAGCTGTCCAGGGACTTCCCGGCGTGGTGGTTGATCTCCAGCGTGGGCTGCCGTGGAAGCAATGGGAGAGTGTGTTCCCAGGGAAGCTCTGGTGGGAAGGCGCTGCCCATGCCGTGCCAGCAGAGCACCAACACCACTCCAGACACCCCCAATTCCCCGTGGAGGCCACGGGAAAGCAAGAAAACTGGGACTTCAGGAGCATTAAAGCTGCTTAAACCTCCCTAAAGTCACTTTATCATGGAAAAAATCAGATCCCCAAAGGTCTCCTCTCCCCAGTCCTCAGGGGGCATTGGGAGGATATGGAGCGCTGGGGGGAATTCCTGGGAGTGACATCCAGGGGGGACACACAGCTCCTGAAGGGAAGTGCAGACTCAGGACAGGCTCAGCAAAGCCCAGCTTACCTGATCCTCGGTGAGCAGGATCAGCCGGGTCACCAGGATATTGACAATATTGCCCAGGCTCGAGTCCTGGAAAAGTTTGGCAACCTGACCTCCAAGAAACAAGAAAAGAGGAGTCTTAAAAATGAGCTCTGTGGCCGGGCGAGCTGGGGAGGGCTGGGAAGTGCAGGGAATGTGGGGCTGGGGTCTGAACACAACATTTTGGGGAAGCAGGGATGGGAATGGGACTTCACACCACCACACGAGTAGCAGAATCCCCTAAACCACGGTCAGAGCTCGCTGTCTCAGAGCAGGGAAGCCAAAATCCCGCGGCAGCTGCTCCTTGCCCGGAGCCCAGGTGGGGCAGCCCCCTTCTCCTGGCAATTTGTGCAGCCCCGGGGACGGAGATTTGCTGAGGCGAGGGCACAGCATCCCCCGGGGATCGGGGAGGCCACAGCATCCCCCGGGAAGGTGCGCGATGTTTCGGGTGTTTCAGAGCAGATGAAACTCTCCGAACCGGGATTGTTTGAAAATCTGGCGTCGGCTTTAGAAATGCAAAGCGTGAAAAGCGATCCTGCGGAGGACGGGACAAAGGGCCGTCACAGAGGGGCTTTCAGAGGCTTGATGGAGAAATTCCAAGCCCATCTCACCTCACAGGAGGATGCAGCGCGGCCAATTCAGGCTGTTGATGCATCCAGCCTGGTAGCCTGCCGCCAGCAGTGCCCCAAACCAGAACCACAGCTCGGGGGGGATTTCTGCCGCCCCTCTCGCTGCTCAGCCCCCAAGCGTGAGAGCTCCCCGTCCTTATGCTTTCCCATGTGTTTCTCAGCTTTCCTGGCGGCATTTGCAATGCTAATTTGAGCGGAGAGATGCTGCTCAAAGAAAGGCTTTTGTTCTCCCAGCCCGGGGTCAGCCAGGGCAGAGTTTACCTCTCCAGGCTCCGGGGTCCCACTGCTCAGCAGCAGCAGCCTGGCAGGATTTTTGACCCCAAAGCCTTGCTCTGAGCCTGGGGAGAAGCCGCTGCCAGCCTGGAACAGATCCGATTTCCCCACAAAGCTCTTTTGCCCAACACGGGCGTTTGGGGCGATGAGCAGGAGTTCTCCCCCGGCCCGCAGGGTCCCTGGTGCGGGTATAACACTTACAATATTCATGATGGCCAGGATGTACTGCTCGATGTCCCTGCGGCCGTGGTAGCCCACCATCATCTTGTCAGCCACCACCAGGGTCTCCACGTAGCGCTCGGTGCTCACCGACCTCTTGAGGGGCAGCTGCCCCCGCTGGCTGTGGTTGCCCGATGGCTTCAGGGGGGAAGGTTTCAGAGTCCTCAGCCACCAGTGCCTCCCCTTCCAGGGCTTCTCGTCTGCACAGGGGGAGAACGGGGGGTTCTGAGGCCCTCGGGCAGGAGCTCCGGGCTCCCAGGGGCGAGGGGTGGGTTTGAGGGGAGGAAAGACCATGGAGGAGCTCTTAAGCTGCACCAGGGGAAGTTTGGGCTAGATGTCAGAAGTCTTCACTGAAAGAGTGACTGGGCTCTGGAATCGTCTGCCCAGGGAGGTGATGTTTGAACCATCCCTGGAAGTGTTTGAAAGAAGCCTGGACGTGGCACTCAGTGCCAGGGTTTAGCTGATGAGGAGGTGTTGGGTCATGGGTTGGACTGGATGATCTTACAGGTCTTTTCCAACCTAGCTCATTCTGTGATTCTGTGATTTGTGCACCCTGTGTGGACCCCAAGGCAGTCCAGGGCTGTCCCCAGGCTCCTGCCAGCCCTGCTGGCATCTCCCCTGCCCTCCTGTCCCCTCCTGTCCCCTCCTGTCCCCTCCTGTCCCCTCCTGCCCCGCAGGTCTGTGCCCAGCCCACTGCAGCCCCAACCCCTCCGGGCTGCACAGCCCTGCCCTCTCCTCTGCCCCAGGGTGGCTTTAGAGACTACACAGCCATAACCTGAGAATGAAGCCCTTGCAGACCCTTTCCTCTTTCCTTTTCCTGCCAGGATATGGATTTAGGACTTGGCTTTTCCACCACAGAAAGGGCTGCATCCTCCACAGCAGCAGCAGCTTTGTGGGACTTTGCTTCAAATGCTGCTGACCTGAGCCTGGGGATGTCCCCAGCAGAGCCAGCAACTCCAAATTCCCCACCTGGAGACACCACAGGTCAGGGGAGGTGACTGGGAGACTCCAGCCCTGCTCCTGCCCTGCCAGCAGATCCAGCTGGATCCCTTCCCCTGCTCTGAGGCTGGACCATCACATCCAGTGAGGCTGGGAACACGGGCAGACCTCAGGCAGCCACCCAACCTCTCAGCTGCAGCTCCTGCGGCGATCCAGGGGAGCTCCTGGGGGTGTTCAGGGACCAGGGGTGCTGGGCAGGACAGGACAGGGCCAGGGGATGGGGTGGCCCTGCTGGAGCCGTTGCACTGCGGGTGTTCCAAACTCCCTCTGGCCTGTGGCTCCCACTGCACATCTCTGCTTTCCAAGAAGCAATTAGGAGCAGGCTAAATTATTTCTGGAAGCTAGGGAATGTGGCAGAGAGTCAGCAGGAGGGGAGGCTGCTGGAGCTTCACCCAGTGCGGCTTTGGGGGCTGGGACTGGCGAGGCCAGGGAAGCACAGCGTGGCTCCGGAGATGCTGGTGGGTCTGGGGACACTCAGAGAAGGTGACGGTGCCTTCCAGCAGTGTCTCCTCGTCTGGTCACTGCTGGGGCAGTGGATGAACACCCTGAAGTGACACCCAAAGAGGAGCAGTCAGGGCCAGCTCTGCTCTGCCCCCACAGATTGATCCATGAGATCAGGGATGGCACCTGCCCTCAGCCTTAGGGAGCCTCTCTAAACTCAGGAAGGGGCATCCTCTGGGCCTGCAGCATTCTGGGGGGATGGTGAAACTCTGCCTGCTCACAAGGGCCAGGGATTCCAGCCAGACTCTGGGACAGACTGGTGGGAAAAGCACTCAGGGAGAGGCCAGGGCGGACATTTATGGGTCCTTTTGGAGGTCAAAGCCCTGTAGGTGCAGAAATGGGGTTGATGTGCTGTCACCATTCACCCTAAACATCCCCAGAGCCCCCTGTGACAGGCCAGGCCCCACATCCCACCCTCCAAGGGCCTTTTCCACCTGGTCCCCGTCAGCAGCAGAGTTATCCCAACATGGACACGACCTGCAGTGACCAGACCCCGAAGCCAAGGCTGTGCTGAGCACACATGAGCTGTGATTTCCCAACACTCTGCAAACTGGCCAAATCTGGGAGGATTCTTCTGAACAAAAACAAGAGGTGTTTTTTTCTCTTCTATTCCATGCTCTATTTACAAATTTTAAAGCCCTGCTGCAAGGAGGAGAGGACGGAGGCTTCCCAAAGCCCAGGCCACCAGAAATGGGTAAAAAGTAAACACAGAAAAATCTGAGTTCAGGAGATAAGTTTGGTTCTTTGCCATGTGGAGCAGAGCGGGCCTGTTCTGCCGGGATTTTCCCAGCCTGTTCGGGGCTGGGGTGAGGAGGAGGCGGTGGGAGCACCTACCCAGCACTCCGCAGGCTGCGTCCATGTGAGGGTACTGCAGGGACGAGCGCTTGTACACCACGTGGGGGCTGCCCTTGCCCTCGCCCCCCGCGCTGACGTTGGCTCCAGGGCTCAGGGGCTCGATGAAATATTCCTCCTCATCCGCCACGATCACCCCGTGCTGCAGGGGGGAACAGAGGGGAGGCAATAAGAGAGCTGCTCAGAGAACAGGGGGGGCATCCTGGTGGCTTCTGACAGTTTTTGCTGATGAACCCCGAATTTTTGGGGGCTGACAAAAGCCGTGGAGGAATCCTGCGCAAACAGTGAACTACAGGAACCCACAGAGCAGAGGAAACCCAGCCAGATGGTGGTGGATGCCTTGGTACATCTGTGTTCACTAAAGTCCTCTGGAAATCACAGCCTTGCCTTGCTGAGTTATGAATGGGTTGTTTCCTATTCCACCCACTCGGTCTCAGTGGGATCCCCGAGGGATCCCAAAAATCCCTCCAAACACAGCAGCACTCAGCTCTGAACTCAGCCTCCCCCAAAAACCTTCCCAAGCAGCTCAGGACCATCCCCAGCAGCTGGGAACTCGGAGCTGCAGGGGAGGTGAATACCCAAGGCTCTGGGAAACACCCCAAACCTTTCCAATCTGAAGGCTGATTGAGCAGAGACCTCCAGCAGAGCCAAACCCCTTCTCTGGAGCCTGGATGGGGCATCCCAGCCCCCTGTACACCTCACACTGGCCACTTCAGTGAGATCATGAGAATATCCAAGGGTTTGCTTCCTTATTTGTTTTAGTGTTTTATTCTTTGACTGCTCAGGGTCAGCTGTGAGCCCAGGCTCTGCTGAGTGAGACAGTGACAGCCAGGAGGAGCAGAGGGCAGTGGGGTGATCACCAAACCCACCAGGTACCTGCAGGCACCCTCCTCTCCACCCTCACAGCAACACTCCTTCTACCTGAAAGGTCTGAGCAGGTTCTGGGAGCCCAACACGAGCTCCATCCCGATTCCTGGCACTGAGTTTCTCCAAGGAACGTGCTGTCCCATCAGCTGAACTTCACCAGCAAGTGACCCAGGCACAGAAATGTCCCTGGCACGGCTCAAACACGACCCCAAAAGTGCAGGAGTCAAAACTCCTAGTTGCCATCCCCCCCGCCGTGTGCAGACACAGCTCTGGGTGCAGACACAGCCCTGCCCTGCCACCAGTGGTGTCCTTTGGATGTGACAGCACTTTTCCAGCTCCCTGTGTGCCCGAGGGACAGCAGCCCTGCTCTGCCAGGATGGGGAATCAGGGATTCCATCCCTGTGAGGCGTCCCAAGGCCCCTCCATGGAAGTACCTGTTGGAACCCTGGAGGCTGAACATTTCAGGCTTTCAGTGCTGAGGGGCACTGACCCTCAAGCAGGCACTGCATTTGACCTGAGGCCGTGGAACAGGCTTCCAAAACGGAGTGATTGCACTGGGGTTCTGGGCGTGTAGTTTGAATAGAATTGTGTGATCTCACAGGGTGAAGAGCTTACATTTGGGATTTTAGTATATAGTAATATATGGGGCAAGATGGAGGACTTTGGGCATTGTTTAAGTCCTCCTTAACCTTCTTCTTCCTTCTTCTTCATGGGTTTGGGTGGTTTTCTGTAATTGGGTGAAAAGGTCTGCATTGCGCGCCTTGGGTAGTCATTATTGGGTCAAAAATATAAATAATATAGGTGTCACCTTGTTATTGGGTGATTAGAGCTTAAATAACTTTGGAAAGCGTAAGAGGTGCTCCATTTTACCTTCATTTTCTAACTTGCTAGTTAGAGCTCACGGCTCGTGAGGCTGTAATATAGATAAGAGTTAAAAACCACCGAGTACTAATCCTGACCTTGGCAGAAAAAGAAGCCAGAACTGTCACAAGCACCACCTGGAACAGCTTCTCTGCCGGCTGTGGGTGGGGAGAACCTCTCCGGGGGGACTGTGGCGGTCCCTGTCCCCTCCCCGGCCGGAGCTCAATGGGGGCAGTGTCTGCCGGCCCTAGTGCCGGGGGATTTCCTCCTGCCCCGGGCTCTGCTGCTCTTGGCTGGGCTCTGCCTGCTCGAGCACAAGCGAGGTACTGTGAGGTTACCCTGGCCGGGCTCCGGGGAGCCGAGCAGAGCCAGCTGGAACGGCTCTGTGGGATGGGGGGAAGGAGAGGAGGTCACCCCCGGGCCGGGACAGAGCGTGTCCTGCCCCAAATCCATCCCGCTGCAGAAGGGGTGCTCCCGCTCCAGCCTCTGCAGGGGCTCCACGCCTGCCTGGTACCTCCCAGCAGCGAGGCTTGGAGGTCACAGGAGGCTGAAAATTGTCCCATCGCTGACCACGAGGGCTGGGCTCTGAGGGCCGGGCGCTGGACGTGACACAGGGCTGGGAAAGGGCTGTGAGAGGTCCTGAGGGAGCTCTGTGGTTTGTGGGGGTGCTGGCTGGATATCCTGCGTGTGATTCACCCAGGTCAGCTGCAGAGCAAGGAGGCTTTGCACCATCAGCTCCTACCACACTGGGAAAGGCCTGGGGCCAGCTCTCGCAGCCCCTGGAGGAGCCATGTGGCAGCAGGGCCATCTGGGTCCTTTCCCCGTCACCTGGGTCCTTTCCCCCTCACCTGGGTCCATTCCCCCTCACCTGTGTCCATTCCTCCTCACCTGCGTCCATTCCCCCTCACCTGGGTCCATTCCTCCTCACCTGGGTCCATTCCCCACCTGGGTCCATTCCCCCTCACCTGTGTCCTTTCCCCCTCACCTGGGTCCCTCCAGGCACTCCTGCTCATGCTGGGCTCAGGGGGCTCCCCAGCAAAGCTGCCCCTGGATCCCTGGCAGTGCCCAAGGCCAGGCTGGACAGGGCTTGGAGCAGCCTGGGACAGTGGAAGGTGTCCCTGCCCATGGCATGAAGTGGAGTGAGATGCATTTTAAGGTCCATCCCTGTTGCCCTGATTTTTCAGCCTTCTTGTGTCTCACAGTTCATGGTTCTTAGGTTTTTTCTCACACACGGGTGTTATAAATAGAAGCAATGTTTTTGTTAGTTCAAGTTAGTTTACCTATTTTCTTCTTAGAGATATGGACAGCTGATGGACAGTTGTCTTGACCAATGGGATGGAGAGAGGTGTCAACCTCCCCCAGTCCCTGGCCTTTGTAGAAATACATAAAAGTGGAGTCAGATTTTGTAATAAACAGTTCATGCCTTCTCACCAGAGTGTGTGTTTGTGTGTCCAACAACAACACATCCCAACCCAAACCATTCTGGGATTCTCTGATGAAGACCTGGCCTTTCTGCTGTTCCTCTGACACAAGAGGGAAAAGAATGGCACTTCTCTGCTCATTGTTTTCTCCTGGCTGTGATTTTTTGTTGGTGGGACATGATGGATCCTTGGGATCTCTTGCAGCCCAAGGGATGAAACACAGGGATTCCAGCTCCTGGCCAGGCTGAGGCAAAACTGCTTGGCTCTTCTGGCAGCTCAAAATGTGGAATATTTTTGAAAATGGACCATGTCACCCTTTGCTTCCAACAAAGGCCACTTAGTGGGGTTGGGGCTGTCCTGTGCAAGATCAGGATGGACTTTGATATCCTTGTGGGTCCTTTCCAGCTCAGGATATTCTGGGATTCTGTGACTCTGGGAACTGGGTGACTTGCCCCTGGCTGAGCCTGAAGCCCAGCAGGGTGGGCTGATGTGTTTTCTACAGGAAATTCCCCAAACACTGCAGCCTACAGGGCCTTGGGACAGCAGTTTCTGGAATGCAGCTTTTTCCTCTGCAGGTGATGGAGAGCCACAGCCTGGCCCAAAGGGCCCTCAGGACCCCCTGATTGTGGCTCTGGACCTGGAGTATCCCAAATCCTTTCATCTCCACTGGGCAGAGGGAATCCAAGTTTTGCAGAGCCCAGCTCTGAGCTTTGGAGGTTTATTTTAACCTGGATCCTTCCAGGAACAGACCCAGCAATGAGGTCTCTTCCAAAGGAGGCAGAAGGAGCCTTGGGGTGACCATGGCTCAGGAGAAGTCTCCCCGTGGCTTCCTCGGGACATCTGCAGCTGCCAGAGGGAGCTGCTGGCTCTGAGAACACAAAACAACAGCACCACCCAACACACAGAGGTGTGGGGTGAGCTCTGCTCCCTCCTGCCCCTGGGCCAGGCTGACAGTGCCTGTGCCTGAGAGGAGCAGTCACTGGGAGCGTGTCCAGAATGTCCAGGTGTTGGGAAAAGGAGTCATGGGGAGCGTGTCCAGGTGTTGGCAGCCAAAGCTGAAGTGCTGGAAGGTGAGAGCTGTGCTGGGGGTGTTCAGAGCCAAAGGGGTTCAAACCCAGACCTTGCAGGCATGGGAATTCCTGAGGGATGTGGGAGCTGGAGGACAGGAGGGTGGCCTGGAGCTCATTACTGTGTTCAGTCATCCCTTTCCCTTCTCCTGGTGCTCAGCTCACCCCAGAACCAGCTCAGGCCCCAGTTTGTGCCCAGTCACAGGGTCCAAGTGCCTGTGCAGCAGCACCTGTGCAAAGGTGGGTCAGTGCAGTGCCCCCCCAGCAGGAATCTGGGGACCCTCTTCTGGTCCTCCCCAGATGGGTGATGCCCTCCTGGAGCAGAGCCTGCTGGGGATGAGGGCTGGCACGAGCGTTCCTGGTCACCCAGGGTGCTGCAGAACTTCTCCCATGGCAAGTCCAGCCCCCTCTCTACCAGTTAAAAACATTCCAGACTCCTCTGGCCTGAATCCCCAAGCCCACTGTCCTCACTGACCCCGAAGCCCTCCTCGCCCACCCTCGCTGTGTCCGTAAGTCTGGAGGGCAGAAGGACAGAGTTCAGGCAGAGGAGAGCTTCTTGGATGACCCTCTGTCCCTCTCTGTGCCTGGCCGCATTTTCCTCCAGACAGCCCTTGGTGCCTCTCCAGAGCTAAACACAGCCTGGGGACGGAATCCTCCCGGTTCCAAGTGCTGCTGGGCCATTGCTTGCCCCGGCCTTGCTGCCCTAAGGAGTGGGAAGGCAGGGGCATGCCAGATTCCTCCGGAGCCAGCAGCACCCAGCTCACCCTTTGTGAGCACCACGAAATTCCCTGGGACTGGAGCAGAGTTCCCACATCCAAACAAAGGGCTCGGGAACCAGGAGTTTGTGCAGCTCTGACTGTTGGCTGTGAGCTGGAAACTTCAGACTCTGTGATATAATGAGTCAGATTCTCATTTCTGTTAATAACCCACAGCACTGTTCTGGCAGGGTCACCCTGCAATAAATCAAATGGGAATTCATTCCCATTTGGAAGCCCTTCCACGCTGCCAGAACGCTGCGAGGAGGTGGGGCTGGAGCAGAAATGTGAACCTGGCCTAGGGAGTCTTTTCCTGCCCCTCCAAGGGAGCCATCAGCCCGGGGATTCACTCACGGGGTACGTTTGCTCCATCGCTCCATCTGGCAGCTCAGGAAATGTGCTGTGAGAGCCAGAAATATCAGAAAATCACAGAAAAATAGGGATGTAAGTCCTCAGTCTATTCCCAGGGCTGGGAGAGCCAATGAATCATACCTGGAGGGTTTCTGAGAGCCTTTTGTCTGGCCTGTTCCTAAAGATCCTCCAAGATCTCGCTCTCTCCAAGCAACCTAGTCCAGAGCTCAGCTGTTCTTACACTGATATCCACCACTAAGATTCCTTGCTGATATTTAGGACTGGGGTGTTCAGTTTGAGCTGTCAGGACTCAGAAAACCAACCATTCCCACCCTCCTTCCTGCAGCCTTGCTGGTAGCTTTGAAATACCACCTTGCCCCCTTCCTGATGTTCCCTTTTTCATATTGAAACACGGATTATTTATTTATTTTTTTTCCCTCAGAAGCGACATTTTTTAGCTCCTGAAAAATGGACAGAAGCAAGTGGGATCCCCAGGAATGCATATGCAGTTGGAAGGATCTGGGTGCACTTGTGACATTCCAGCAGCGCTGTGGAATCCCTGCCCTCCCGCACTTCCTCCTCACCAGCACACAGATAACGTTCTTTGCTGTTGGAGGGACTGGGTGAGATCCACATCTGGGAACCCCCAGAGAGCCAGGATTATCCCATTCCAGTCAAAACCAATGGGAAAACGCCCAGAAAATGGACTGGAAGTGAGACACAGCTCAGGAACCCCCGTGGATGTGATGAGGGATGTCTGCACCCTCCGCCCACCGTGACCCCAGCGTGGAACATTCCCTCTTGCCACCAACCCCAAGCTTCTCCCACCACATGGATCCACCTGCTGGGGGATCAAAGCTGTTGGCACCGCCCCTGGCCGGCCAAACCGGACTCACCAGCCCGTTGCAGTTGCTGATGGCCACCTTGGAGCTGAGGTACTGGTCCTGCAGGTGGCCGGCGTAGTGGCAGTCCTCGTGGAAGTCGTGCTGCCAGTCCATGCCGTCCCGCTTCCAGTACTCCACGGTGAAGTGCTCGGCCAGCAGGTTGGAGTGCAGGGTCAGGTTGAGCAGGAACTGGGTGTGGTGGGCAGAGACTTTGTAGAAGACCTGCTGCTCCGAGGGCTCGTAGGGCAGGGAGCGCCGCGGGCGCGGCTTCAGCTGCCGGCGCACATCGAAGGTGAGGAAGTCCCCGTTCTGGTCCACTTGGATGGGGAAGGCGATCTCATAGTGATCCAAGCTGGAGAGGAATTCCTCTGGGGAGGGAAGGACAAGCATGGGAATGGCGCTCACAGGACTGGCAGCCTGCAAAGGGAGTTGAACGCCCCACAATGCCAGCCCGAGAGCAGCCACAGCCAGTGCAGGTGGAGGGTCAGGGGCCTGCCACTGATGCCTTAAGTTTTAGCTTTGATGTTTTTCAGATTCTGTGCTGCCTAGGGGTAGAGTTCTGAGCCTCATATTAAGTGCTAGTCAGCTCTCTTCACAGAGTAGGGAGACAAAAAAAAATCCTTTTCCTGCTGAAGACCAAGGACAATGAGTACAACTTTCAGGCCCAAAAGCACAAACAACAGTGGACTGGAGAAGGAAAACAAGAAAAGATGGGGCTTTACAACCTGAAGCTGTAATTGGACAATTAACCTCAATATGCAAATGGACAAAAACTTATAAGAATGTAAGATCTTGTGACCTGTCATCCATTTTGTGACCACTTTAAGTCCACCTTGAGCGTAGCCCTGGTCAGGCTCTTGTCCTGCCCAAGGTGTACCCTAAAGGCCTTTCAGTAAATATCTCCTTTATTCTCCAGCTCTGTCCAGTCTCTGTTCAAGGTCAAACTTCCCAAGGCATCACCATGACATTCCAAAAATTGGAATCCCAAGACTCTGCCCAGCCTGCAGGATCCTGCAGGAAATTCCCCAAACACTGCAGCCTACAGGGCCTTGGGACAGCAGTTTCTGGAATGCAGCTTTTTCCTCCCTCTGCAGGTGATGGAGAGCCATAGCCTGGCCCAAAGGACCCTCAGGACCCCCTGATCGTGGCTCTGGACCTGGAGTATCCCAAATCCTTTCATCTCCACTGGGCAGAGGGAATCCAAGTTTTGCAGAGCCCAACTCTGAGCTTTGGAGGTTTATTTTAACCTGGACCCTTCCAGGAACAGACCCAGCAATGAGGTCTCTTCCAAAGGAGGCAGAAGGAGCCTTGGGGTGACCATGGCTCAGGAGAAGTCTCCCCGTGGCTTCCTCGGGACATCTGCAGCTGCCAGAGGGAGATGCTGGCTCTGAGAACACAAAACAACAGCACCACCCCAACCTCCCCAGTCACAGCTGCAGCGGCACAGAGTCCTTGAAAGGCCAATCTTGATACCAAAATAAGAGAGGGTAACCAGAATTCCTCCAGTGGTGCTGAAAATGAGCAGGAGAAATCAGACATCCCAATTCCCCAGCCAGGTCTCTGTCTGTGACCCCATCCTGCCTTCCCAGCTCCCTGGAGTGGTTTTTATCACCTCAGCCTGGCTTAGCAGCTCCTCCTGGGGCCCTTGAGCTGAGCCTTTGTGGTGTCACCCAGGCTGTGCTGTGACAAGGGCACCGTCCCCAGCCCCAGTCAAACCAACGGACACCCTGCAACCACGGCAGAAACCCCTCCTTTCCAAAGGAAAACGTCCCAGGGACTGCCAGATTGGATCTGAGCAGAGATCTGGCTCTGTCTGACAGCCCTCAGCCCCACAGGCTTGGGCTGAAGCTGGGAAATATTTGTGTCCTGCTGGACCAGGACAGCTCCTCCTCACCGAGAGCCCCCCGAACCCCTCGTGCCTGGAGGGTTTGTGCCTCTCAAGCCCTCATGGGAGGGGATTTTCCCTCTGTTCCCTCTGGAAAATTTTTCTGGTGCTTTCTGCATCCTATTTGTTGTTGTTTCCTAAGCAAACAGGAGGGGCCTGGTGTTCCAGCGTGGCTGAATTTTGCCTGGCTCCACAGCCCCCACCTTCAGAGCCTTCCCAGCCATCAGAAACTCAGCCAGCTCCAAACTGCACTCTCACCACAGGGCAGCACTGGAAAGTTTCCTTTTCCTCTGTTTTCCAGAGTGGGAGCCTGACAAAGCGGTTTCTTTGGCCACCAGGAATGGCAGATCCCTTCCACCCCCTGCATTTAGGGGTGAGCTCCCATCTTTCCCAACCATAAACACTACTGGCACCTCTGCCTCGCCAGAATTCATTATTAGGCTTTAACTTCCCATGCTCCAGCTTTTCCTGCATCCCAGCACCTCCCTGTGATGGGGCTGGGCAAACAAGGGTGACTTTTTGCACTTAGAAATGACTTCAGGCTTGGAAAAATTTGCTGTCGGAAGTGTTTTGTTTTCCTTTTTGCCTCTTTGCAGCCCATGTGGGCTTG
Source organism: Donacobius atricapilla (assembly GCA_013397315.1). Taxonomy (NCBI): domain Eukaryota; kingdom Metazoa; phylum Chordata; class Aves; order Passeriformes; family Mimidae; genus Donacobius; species Donacobius atricapilla. The sequence continues at coordinate 65,703 of WBMY01018582.1, forward strand.
GAAAAGAGTGAATCAGAGGGTGGTTTGTGCTCGCTGTGGCTACAAAGCACCTGGGACTCTGGGCTGGAGGCTCTGATCCTGACCTGAAAGACACTTCCAGGAGGAAAAACGTGTCCAGAGCCTGAGGGTGAGAACCTGATGGTGTTACGGGGCTGGACACTGCATCTCCTCAGGGATGTCATCCTCAGGGATGTCACTCTGGACACTGAGGCATGGGGAGAGGCTAAGAGCAGTGCCCTGCATCACTAAAATGGTTTGGGAAGTGATGCTTTAGAGTGGGAATGCCTCAAATGGAAAAAATAATCACGGAATAGAATCATGGAATGGTTTGGGTTGGAAGGAACTTTTAAGATCATCCAGTGCCACCCCCTGCCATGGCAGGGACACCTTCCACTGTCCCAGGCTGCTCCCAGCCCTGTCCAGCCTGGCCTTGGGCACTGCCAGGGGCAGCCACAGCTGCTCTGGGAATTCCATCTGCCCTCACGGGGAAGAATTAGTCCCCAACACTCCATCTCAGTCTAACATTCCCAATGTCCCGCGTCACACATGTGACAGCTCTGCTGACGGCCACGTGTCATGTGGACAATGAAGGGAGACTTTCAACACAGAAGAGAAGTCACTGTCCTCACCCAGTGTCACAGCTGCCTCCTTCCTCTGCCCTAGGAGTGGAAAGGATTAGTTCAGCCTAAGAGATTCGGATCTCTGCCCCCCTAGCCCTGTGTGATCCTCCCAACGTCACACACATTCCCAATTCCCACATTTCCTCACCCCCGCCTCGCTCCTGCTCCCCATAGTCCAGTGCACAGCCTCTCCCTCCTGTGCCCTCTGCCCCTCAGGCACTTCCCACTTTGGGAATGGCTCCTGCCAGCAGGATCTGCACTGCAGGTAACCCCTGGTGCTCCCAGAGCCCGCCAGGCCGCTCGGGAGCAGGGGCCATAAAAAAAACCTTTCTCCAAGGACACCCCTTGTGGCTGGGCACGACACTGGGCACCCCTGGAGGAGCACAAGGAGAGAGCAAAGCGGGGAAGGAGGAGGGGTGGGCTCAGGGAGAGGCCCCTCATGGGGTCCCTTTTCTGGTGGAAGAGGAGCAGGGTTAGCACAGGGAGGGAAAGGGCACAGAGGGCAGAGGGGAGCTGAGCAGAAAGGAGAGAGAGAAGGGGAAGTGGAGCGGGGAGGGTTTTGCTCTTCTCTCATGAGTTACTTCAAGTGTGGAAAGGAGGCAGATGTCTGCTGTGGCGCTGCCAGCAGAGGGGAGCCCCAGCTGCAGCCCAGGCACGATTCCCAAGGGATGGCTGTGGAGGATGCTCTGGAATGCCACGGTTCAGGCTGCCCTGGCTCTGTGGCCGCCTCACTGCATCCCCCAAGGGCCTTTTGTTCACCTCGGAGCTGGGAACAGCAGGATGAGCTTCATGTCTCTGTAAAATGGCCATGTCCGATCTGTCCCCACAACTGAACAAAGGTCCTGGCAGGAATTCCCTCTGCATTAAAACCCATCCAGCACTGTGAGCATGAGCTGAATCCTTTGGCAGCTCCAAGAATCCTGGAATGGTTTGGGTGGGAAGGGCCCTTAAGTTCATCCAGTCCCACCTCTGCCTTGGGCAGGGACACCTTTCACTGTCCCAGGGTGCTCCAAGCCCCGTCCAGCCTGGCCTTGGACACTTCCCGGGATCCAGGGGCAGCCACAGGTGCCCTGGGAAGGTTGTTCCAACAATTCCAGCTGTTCCCTGAGCTGTTACAAACTGCACCCTGCGTGTCCAGGCTACATCTGAACCCCTCTGCTGCCTCGGGGAGCCCTTCAGTGCCAGGCTGCTGCTCCCCAGGAATATTAAAATTAGAGCTCCTGGCTGATACCTTAATCTTTCTCCTCCGTAAACCAAATACCCTGATCTGGAGTGGTGCATGTGAGGCACAAGGATTCTGCTCCAGAACTGCCTGCAGCGAGTCCCTGGGACCAGGGGCTGGTGATAACACTGCCCGTCACTCTGCAACTGCTCCCAGGAGGTAACAGAGCCTCACCCTCTCCAAAGGGTGTCTGGGGATTAGGAACTGTCTCAGCAGCCTGGTGAGGCGTGGGGTGACACCAAAAACAGGGCTCTGACAGCAAGAGGGGCCCCTGGGATGGAAGGGACTGGGCAGGGACAGGGACTGGGGAGGAAAAAAGGACTAGGCAGGGAGAGGGACTGGGAAGGGGACAGGGACTGGGAAGGGGACAGGAATTGGGAAGGGGACAGGGACTGGGAAGGGGACAGGAATTGGGAAGGGACAGGGGCTGGGCAGGGGACAGGCACTGGGGAGGAAGAAAGGACTGGGGAGGGACAGGCACTGGGGAGGAAGAAAGGACTGGGGAGGGACAGGCACTGGGAAGGGACAGGGGCTGGGCAGGGGACAGGGATTGGGAAGGGACAGGGACTGGGGAGGAAAAAAGGACTAGGCAGGGAGAGGGACTGGGACAGGAATTGGGGAGGAAAAAAGGACTGGGAAGGGGACAGGAATTGGGGAGGGACAGGGGCTGGGCAGGGGACAGGCACTGGGAAGGGACAGGGGCTGGGAAGGGGACAGGGATTGGGAAGGACAGGGACTGGGAAGGGGACAGGCTGCAATCCTGGCGTGGAGCTCCCACCACACCCATTCATCCCATGGCACCAGTGCCAGCACCACCACGGGCTGGGAGCCGTCCCCAGAGCTGCTCAGGGCCTGCCCTGGGGGAGCACAGGTGAGTTAATTCTGGGTTTAAGGGAGCTCTGTTGCCCCATGGGGGATCCCAGTGCCGTGAGCTGGGATGGGCTGATCCCACAGCAGCCCAGTGGGGCTGCACATGGAGCAGGGTGGGAACTGATGGGATGCCCAGAACAGCCCGCAGGCACTGCCAGAGCCTGTGCAGAGCAGCACCAGGACCTGGGAGTCCCTCAGATCTGCCTGGAGAAGGTGCCCAGCTCCCAGCCGGGGCTGGCTGCTCTCCTGGTGCTGCCTGTGCTGTGCCCAGTGACACTGGGGGGCTTTGGCTGCTTTTGTCCCTCTTTTGCTTCTCCAGCCAGCTCAGAGCCATTGTCACCACAGCCTGCACTGCTCGCCAGCCCGAGAATGTGGGAATGTCACTGGCTGTGGCCCTGCCGTGGGTGATCTGGGCACACCAGGGCTGCAGGATTTTGGCTGTGTCAGTGCCACTTCCGGGGTTTGAACACCTTGCACAGCAGATGTCCTTACTCCAGAGCTCGCTCCTCTCACCTCTCGTTCCTGGTGGCAGTGTTCACCTTGCTTTTTTAAGGAATAATCCTAACAATATTACCATTAATCAGCTTAACTCCCCTTTGTTGTCTGTGAGTGCTGTTTGAACTCCAGGCTGGGCTCAAGGCTCCACCCCATTTTCCAGTCCCTCCACTCCTAACCTGGAATAAAATCAGGTACCAAAGCACAAAGCTATGGGCAAGAGACCCACATTCCCCTTTCCTTGAGTCCCTGAGTGTGACGAGCCCTCCAGACACCGACAGGCCAGATGGCCACGAATACACTTAAAAAATGTGTGTACAAACCAAACCTGCTCCTCCAGCAGCACAGTCCTGCCCAGGCTCAGCTGGGCAGAGCGTTTGGGTGCTCCAGCACTGCCCTCCACCCCTGGGCACGCCAAGGACCAGGCACACACAAAGCTCCTCCTAACAAAGCCCCAGCTCAGCCGAGGATGTGCTGCTGCCTGGAAGGGAACCACCCCCTGCTGCCACCACACCTCCTTCCTTTCCAAGCCTGTCAGGGCTCTGGCCCTGCACTGCCCCAGCTGCTCTGAATTCCAAGAGCAGAACACCTCCATTCCTTGGAGGCTGATGGGAAATCCCGGCCAGGTGAGTGGGAGGAGCTGGGCAGGAGCAGAGCTGGAGGTGTCTCCACCTGCTCCCCCAGTCCCTCGCCAGGCCAGCGCTAGGGTTCTGTCAGCAGCAGTGGGGTGGATCCAACAAGGATGGGTTCAGCTCCTCTCCACCCACTGGTGAATCCTGCTCCTCTCCCCATGGGTGGATCCAGCGAGGGTGGATCCAGTTCCTCTCCCCATGAGTGAATCCAGCTCCTCTTCCCATGGGTGGAGCCAGTTCCCTTTCCCATGGGTGGGTCCAGCTCCCCTCCCCAGAAGTGAATCCAGCTCCTCTCCCACGGATGGATCCAGCTCCCCATCCCATCCCATCCCATCCCATCCCATCCCATCCCATCCCATCCCATCCCATCCCATCCCATCCCATCCCTACCTTGTGACTGGAACGGGTACCCGGGGAAGGTGCCCGCGGCCAGGCCGAGGGTGAGGGTCCAGGTGAGGAGCCTCCAGGCTGTGGCCATGGTCAGCGCCGCTCGTGTCGGAGCAGGGAGATCTGTGCCGGCTGGCAGGGCGCTGTCCCCACATGTCTCTCCCTCGGCCACCCCTTATGTCCAGAGAGGAGTGCCGGGTCCCTCCGCTGGCATCCTGGGCCGCTCCGTGCTCTGCCGGGGGTGGCGGGGCCGGGCCAGCGCAGCGCGGTCAGCACGGGCTCGTCCCCCGCCCCGGCATCGCCCCTGCGGGGACAGAGAGGGGGCATCGGTGAGGGGATGGACGAGGAGAGGCGGGCGGGGGAGTGAGGAAAGAGCGATCCCGGAGAAGGCAGGAGTGGGATGGGAGGAAAGGAAAAGAGGAGAAAAGGATGGGAAGTGTTTGAGGGTGAATTAACCCCATCGGCTCCTGCTCCACGCTGCAATCCCGCGGGTTCGCCCAGCTGGGATTTATCCGGTACGGAGCTCAGGATCAATGGGAATCCTTCATCCTGTGGCAGCACCCTCGGGGAAGAGCAGCCCCAAGAGCGCCCTGCGTCACCTGATCCCTTAAAGAGAGCAGGAAATCACAGCGCTGGCTGGGGGGGTGGTGAGCAGCAACCCAGAAATCCTCTCTAGGGTTTCCCTGGATTTCAAACACACTTTAAGGACTGTCACCACACTGAGGGAAGAGCACTTGCCCTCGGAGTGTACTGGCTGAACCTAAAAAGTGATGGAAAACAAAGAACCCATTCAGGGAACTCACCCTCAACCCCATCCACAAATGGATCCCGAGATTTCAATCGCATTTGTTCTTTAAAATGCTCAGCTAATTGCTCCGGTGAAAGATTCCTGGCTTGCAGAGAATTTCCACTCAGTCTGAGGCGATTACATCAAACTCGAATCGTGCCGGGGACTCGCACAAAGCCTGTGGGGCTTTATTCTTGCCCACCCAGTCCATGAGTGTGGGATGAGTGCAGCGCATCCCTCACCTCCCAGAGAATCCCGAATATCCCAGCGGCGACGCTGCAGAGCAGCCCGGCAGCCAAGCCCAAACCTCCCTGCGGAGGTGGCAGATAAAAATCTGCAGCCCTGGTGCAAATCCCACTTGCTGGGATCCCAGGGCTGGGAAAGGGAGGATGAGCTCCCCGGGAAAAGCAGGATGAACTCCCCGGGAAAGGCAGGATGAGCTCCCCGGGAAAGGGAGGATGAGCTTCCCGGGAAAAGCAGGATGAGCTCCTCGGGAAAGGCAGGATGAGCTCCCTGGGAAAAGCAGGATGAGCTCCCTGGGAAAGGGAGGATGAGCTTCCCAGCATGGGAAAGAGGCTGGAGATGGGAGGAGGGTGCTCTTTGCAAAGGTGTCAGCAGCCAGGGCCTGTGTGTGGTCCTCATCCCAGTAAGGAAATGCTTAACCCCTGCCTTGCTCTGCTCTGGGCTGGTTTAAACAGCCCGGGACGGAGCTCAGGGCAGGGGAGCTGGGTCCTCCTGGGATTCTGCCACACTCCCTTCCTGCCCTAATGGGGATCTGAATCCCTGAAAGTGAATTTCTACTCCTGTTTTCCCATCTTTACTGTGCCCTGAATGGCATTGGTGCTGCAGGGGCGTGGAATGCCCCCCAGCACAGCCCAGAGGTGGTGCAGGGGAGGTACAAGGGGAAATCCAGGGGATTATTCCTGCCCCAAATTTATCATGGAAGTCACAGAATGGTTTGGGTTGGGAAGGACCTTAAAGCTCATCTCATTCCACAGGGGCAGGGACACCTTCCACTGCCCCAGGGTACTCCAAGCCCTGTCCAGCCTGGCCTGGGACACTTCCAGGGTTCCAGGGGCAGCCACAGCTGCTCTGGGCAACCTCACACGGAAGATTTTCTTTCTAAAATCTCATGAAAATCTCCCCTCCTTCACCTTAAAGCCATTAACCTAAATTAATGGCTTTTTCCCCTACCAGGCAAGAAACAGTGGGAGATGAAACACACAGCTTTAATTTGAAGTTGCACAATTTAAGGATGAAGATTTTTCACTTCTTATTTACAGTGAAGAATGGCCAAAGATCCTCAGTGAGGCCTCAGCCTGGACTCCCCAGGCCCACCTGGGGCCACACCAGGAATTTCTCTGCAAAGCCTGGACACAACACGATGGTGGCCTCCAAAACTGCATCCTGCGAGTGGCCCTGAGGATAAACTGCCTGAAAGGGGGGCAGCTCTCACCTTGGGCTGCTCCTTTTCCCTGGGACAGCTAATGGGAATCAGGGAGTGGGGGGAAGAGGGTTGGGGGCAGGAATTCTGCCCCATTCCAAGCGCACACGAGGATGCCGAGATCCGGTGACGGCATCGCCTGCGGTGCCACCCGCGGGCTGTGGCACAGCGAGGGCAGAGCCAGGGCCAGGCAAGGCACGTGGGGGCTGCTCTGTGCCTGCTCCCGGCTGTGGGAATTGGGCTGGAAAAAGGAGAAGTTGAAAGCAAAGCCCTCGCTTAAGTCAGCGTCTCCCAAACCTCGAGATTCCAGCTTTTAAATCCCGTCACGGCTCCAAAGCGCACCCAGCCCGGCTGAAGTGTATTTGCTCCTGGGCTTCACACGACTGATTTCCCCTGTTTTCCAGCTGTTGAACCCTTTTCCTCCAGGCTGTCGTTGCTTCCTCCCCCGGCTCTCCATGACCCCGTGCAGTGCCCCCGAGTCCCCCCTTGCCCTTCCCCTGCTCAGCATCCCCCGGAACAGCGGCCGGGAAGGAGCCGCCGGCGCCAGGAGCCCGCAGCCTTGACCTTGGGGGAAGGAGGCGCGCTGGGAGCAGCACAAGGCAGGAATTCCAGCTGCAAAATTCCTGCGGGCCGGCCTGGGGGAAGAGCCCGGCTGCGATCCCTCCCTGCAGGCAGCGCACGGGGAGAACACGGCCCCTTCCTTCCCAGCGGCGCTTCCTTCATTCCCAGAGCCCGAGGAAGGAGCAGAGAGCCGGAGGAGCGCTGCGGCTTCCATCCCTATCGAGTTTTCCATAGGCTCGCTCTGCAGCTTCCCGAGGAGTGCGGAGCCCCGGCGGGACCCGGGGATGGCACGGGCCGGGCTGGGGCAGCTCGGGGACAGGTCGGGGACAGGTCGGGGACAGGTCGGGGACAGCTCAGGGACAGCTCAGGGACAGCTCAGGGATAGCTCAGGGATAGCTCGGGGACAGGTCGGGGACAGGTCNGGGACACGGGGTGACCTCTCCGGTCTCGTGCCTCCCTCGCTTGGGCCGCTTCCGATTTGCTCCTTCCCAAGGAATTCGCTGTCCTTGGCAGGCTCGGCTCGGGCTGACGCTCCCGGCTCTGGTGCCAAGGGTGGCTTTGGCCGCCTGACCCCGAGCGAGCCCGGGAGCAATGCCAGGCCAGCCTCTGCCACCCCGAACCCACGGGCACGGAGGGGCTGGCAAAGGGGNGGCATAGGGGGCTCAAATTCCAACCGGAATGAAGCGAAGAGGGAAGAGGAGAGGGAGCGAGGCAGTGACAACTGTTCCTAATTTCGGCCGCGGCGCTGCAGACAGAATTCCCTGAAAGCCCGGCTGCTCGGCCGGCTCCAGGGCAGCGCCAGGGGAAGGTAATAGGAAGCAGATGGGCGCTGCTCGGGGCCAAGAGGAAGGTTCAAGGTGCCTCCTAGTGCAGGGAAGAGGAATTTAACTGCTTTTAAAGATGCAGGGCCTGGCGGCTTCCAGGTTTCTCATCCAACTTTTACAAATTATGAGCTCAGGTGTCTTTTTTTTTTTTTTTTTTTTTTTCCCCTAAGGGAGAAGTAAACACAAACACAGATTTCTGCTTCCACCTTTCCCTGGGGGGAGGAAATACTTCTAGTGCATCCCCTGCCAGGCCTTCCTTCCACTGACATCTTCCAGACATGGGAGAACAGGGATGGGAGCACTGGGAGCTGTAGAGAGCAGGGGAGAAGTGAGAGCAGCACCCCAGTGGGAGCACTGGGAGCAGTGGATCAGTGGGAAAGCAGTGGGAAAGCAGTGGGAAAGCAGTGGGAAAGCAGTGGGAAAGCAGTGTGAGCAGGACCTGACAGCTGCACCACCCCGACAGCATTTCCGGGCTGTTTTATTTTAAGGAATGAAAGCCTCAAAGTTATTTTCATCTGTAAAATGTAGGATTGACACCACCACTGGGGCTATTGGGGTTATCATGGTGCCACATCCCACAGCTTGGTCCCTTTTTGGCCCCAGGTGCCCCCTGACCCTCCCAAGGGGCAGCTCAGCCCCACAGCAGCCCTGGCAGCCCCTACAAACAGCACCGCGGGGGTTTCTGCTCCTCCAGCTGCTCCAGCCCGGGAGTTGTTCCACCAGGTCAAAGTTTATCTCTGGGGGAAGAGCTGTGAGCCCCGGGCTGGCTCCAAAGGCCTCATTTTCTGTGGAATCCAAGTTAAACACAGCAGGGACTGCAGGGGACTGGGATTTGTGGCTCAAGGGCTGTGCCAGTGCAGCGAGGGCACTTGGCAGCAGCAGCAGCACCAGGTTTTTCAGGCTTTCCCGCCACCCACATGGGTCCCCTGCTACCCAGGGTGGGCTCTTTCCTAATGCTGGGGTCACAGCTGCCCTCCAGGACACAGCAGCCCTGTAAGTGCCTCTAGCTCCTGGATACGGATCCCAAAGTCACCCAAGAAACAGCCCCCCTGTCACCTGCCATCACTGCTGCATGGAGGGACAGAGGATTTGGCAGTAAAGCCTCAGCTGGAATTGACTTTCACCCTTCCAGTGAAGAAATTTTTCCTCATGTCCAATCTGAATGTCTCCTGGGGCAATTTGAAGCTGTGTCCCATTGCTTGTTCCCTGGGAGCAGAGCCCAATCCCCCCGGCTGTCCCCTCCAGTCAGAAAGTTGTGCAGGGCCAGAAGGGCCCCCCTGAGCCTCCTTTTCTCCAGGCTGAGCCCCTTTGCCAGCTCCCTCAGCTGCCCCTGGGGCTCAAGAATCACCAAATCAAAGATCTGTGCATAGAACCATGGAATATCCTGAGNAGTGCAGAGCAGAGCGGGACAATCCCTCCCTGGCCTGGCCAGCAATGTTCAAACCCTTCTCATCATCTCTACACCCCTGCTCGTCCTCACCCCTCTCCCTGCACACCCCAGGGCCTGGCAGGGGCAGGGCCCTCGCAGCTACGGCTGCATTTCTGTGTTTTCGGGGGGGGTCTCCCCGCTGCACTCCCCGGGGCCGTGCGTGTTCCGTGCGTGCTCAGCCACCACCCAGCTCCCAGCTCCCAGCTCCTGGCAGGTCCCTGCACGTTCCTGAGGATGGAACAAACAGCCCCGCTCGCCCCCCAGGCTGCTCCTCCCGCGGCACGGGGTCGGCACGTGGGGGATGCGAAGCTGTCCGAGAGACCTCCCCGGCTTCCAGCAGAACGTCCTGATATCCCCGAGAAAATATTTGGCTGGGCTGCCAAGGGGAAAACATGCCGAGCTGCAGATGGCAGAAGTCCCCCTGCAGTCATCTTGCCAGCATGACAGGATTTCCACCGGGAAGTCATTTCTCAGCTCTAGGGCAGCACTAGGGGTTAAACCTACAGAAATCAGCATTTTTGCTGCCAGGAACATCTGCAAACTGTGAGAAAAGGGTTAAAGTCACAGGTCTGCAGAGCACAAAATAAGAACTTGAGCCATAATCTGCTTTGCTGCTCCAAGTGTGGCCTCTCTGGGGCCACGGCGAGCGAGGAATTAGAAACATGGAGCTATCCCTGTTCCCAGAACAGTGCAGCCTCCAGCCCTGGGATGGCTCCTGCCTGCACAGCCACCCTGTGGCTGCCCTGCAGCCCCTCTGCTCGCCCCTGCCGCCAATCCCACCTGGAGCAACGCCAGCTCTGCCTGTCCCTTCCCTGCTGACCCTCTGGGGGCTGGGAGGGGGCCCAGGATGCTCAGTGCAGCCCCCCTCGCTCGGGAGGGCGGGTTCACCTCACCCCAAGAGCTGTTCCTTGCACACCCCAGGGACTGCGGGGCCGGCTGCAGCTTCCCGGGAGGGGAGATGCCATTTCCACATCGCTGAAATCAGATCCAACCCCATGCAAAGGCGCTCCCCAGCAATGTGGGAAATGCAGACCAACGCTGCCAGCGTGACCCTGAGAGCCGAGGGGTCTGAGCGGGGCTCTCTGCCCCCCTGCTGGCGGCACCCCGGTGCCAGCCTGGGTGCCAGGGGCACTCCCTCCATGCCTTTGGGCCACCAGCTCCCTCTTCCAGGCTCTCCGTGGCGCTCCAGAGCCGGCCCCGCTGGGCTCTGGCCGGGCACACCCTGCATCCCTTTGTACAGCAGCTTCACGGGGCTTTGGGCTCGCTCCAGCACTGTGTGGGAGGAGGGCTTTTTTTTTTTCAAAACCACGAGAATTATTTTACAGTCAAATCTATTCAGTGCAATCTTGGTGAGGAAAAGGCTGGACCCCCACCACGCTCCTCTCCAAAATCATTAATTTTGCCAGCAGAGGGGCAAGAGAAGCCCGTGCCAAAGCCAGGGCAGTGAGAAGAGAGCTGGGAGCAGCGACCTCACTCTGACACCGCCTGCTTGGCTCTCTGGAAATCCTATCCCTGTGTTACATAAGGATCTGGCCCTATCTGGAACGCCGGGGTCATTGCACTCCTTCAAGTGTGGTAAAATGCTCGGAGGTCCTCAGCAGGAAAGCAGGAGGGAAGTGCCAGCTCGGATCCTCCTGGGGATGGGGAGGTGGGCCCGGGGCAGGGCTGGAGCTGCCAGAGCAGTGCCACAGTTCCAGCCCCATGCAAGGTGGGCACTGAGATTCCCAGTGCTCCCATCCTGGGACTCCTCCTGCCTTCGGGAGAGGCCTCCACCAAGCAGGTCCACTCTCAGACAGGACTTATGCAAGAGTTTGGAGCCTCTCCATGTGACCCAGACTTGCTGGCGCTCTGCCATGGCTCTCCTCGCTGGCTCCAGCCAGGCACGGAGCGGAGCGGGATTAGAGAGAGACCGGGCAGTCATTAACAGAGTGCCAGTCATTAATGGAGTGAGTGCCAGTCATTCACGGAGGGTGCCAGTCATTGCCAGAGCGCGTCCCCCACCGCACAGGGCCCTGCCAGAGGTCCCATGTGAAGGGACAAGTGTGCCACCCTCATGCACAGCTGCAGCTGCTTGTGTGCATGGGGATGGAGATCCCTGGAGTTTGTATGTGGATTAAATGCTATTTGCACATGGGTGTGCATTATCTGCATGGGAATACACATTATCTGCATGGGGATAATGTTATCTGCACATGGATAACACGTTATCTGCGCGTTGATAATGTTATCTGCACTCACTGCCTGCAGACAGGTCTGATGCCCACACCCCCTGTGCGCTGCTGCCCTACAGATATTCCATGCACAAATGCCATTTTTATACCCGGCCTTTGCCTCCATGAAATGCTCCCTCTCTGTGGGGTTCAGCACAGCCAGGAGAGAATCCAGACGTCCTGGGCCTGTGCACGGGCAGCTCTCCCTGTGCTCCTGCTGCTCCTCCCAGCACGGAGCAGCACCAGGGCTCGGCCAGGAAAGCGCCCCGGGCCCTGGGAAAGGCTGGGAGCGCTCACACCTCGGAGCGAAGCCGGCACAGACCGAGCCATCCGCATCCCGGCAGGGCTGGCTTCCCTCTCCATCCTGGCAGGCCTGGGTATGATCTCCATCCCGGCAGGGCTGCCTCAGCTCCATCCC
>WBMY01018583.1:8950-26841 GCA_013397315.1 Donacobius atricapilla
TTCTGTGCTGTGCTGACAGGGGCTGGGATAAATGGGCTGTGTTACTTCAAAAAAAAAAAAAAAGTGCTGGACAATATTAAATTGCTGAGAAGACTGCAGGTGAAATCCTGTCATCTTTGAAGTCAATGGAGCCAGGATTTTGCCTCATAAATCTATTCAAATTATACTGAAATTGAACTTCCATGGGCTTCTCATGAGACCGGGATGTGAAAATGAAAGTGTAAATCCTATTCTCAAAAGCCTTGTAACAATTAAGCAGCTTTATTTGTGCAGACAATTATGATAAAGTACAAATAATTAAAATTTTTAAAAAAATAAGAAATTTAGAAAAATCTTTCAATAGCTGGTTTCATGATTGCCAAGATACTTGTTATACTTTGAGTGTTATCCATCTTTAGAAAGTCATGGAGGAGGATTACCAAGTGCTATGGAGTTTTTAAAACACTTTAGTGATAGGTTCTATTTTCCTGGACATATGAGCCTGCTAGGGCTTTTAAATGTATTTGAAGTTGTTGATCTTATTTTGTCTACTTTGGACAGAAAGCCTATAACGTTTCCAGAAGAACAGACTTAGCATGACAGTCACTGGCCTGGGGCACAAGTATGGAAATTAAAATTTTTCATTAATAAAAAAAGTGACTAATTACACTTCACTTTAAATACAAAAAAATGGGTCAACAGAAGAGTAAGCTGCTACAAGAGTCCCAAGAGTTATCTGTGTGCTCCCTGTATTTCATGCTAAGGTGTCAGGTGTCAATTTTTTTCTGTAACTTCATGTATTTAGTATTTATGGGGTTTCGTTGTGACTGGTTTTTTTTATTTATTTGGGATATTCTGGATTTTTTTCTTTTAAAGATACATGCAAGTTAACACAGCTCAACTTGGTTTGAATACCAGCATTCATATTCAAGTATTTTGCTTTTCTTTCAATCTCTCATTTTTATTATATAAAAATATGAAGGATTTGATAATGATATCGACTAAATAAATACAATTCAATCTAATATATAAGAGACAAAACATGAATTGAAGATGACCAATGAATAAATATCACAAGGAAAAGTGTAATGTATTAAACATATAAGTGAAACTAAAATAAATTCAATATTTTATAATGAGGTAATAATTATTTAAACTGATCATATTTATTGTAGACAGATGACCTTAAGAGAAGAGATATATATCAATCAGCTTTTGGATTCAATTTAAGCATTGGTTGCAAATATCTAATTCTGCACCATGTGCACCTATTTCTAATATTCTTGTTACTAAAGATACAAAAATTGGTCTGGTTGAATGTTAAGTGGTTTTATATAACTTTTAAAAATATAGAAGAAAGGGTGATGATAATTTAACAGGAAAAAAGAGAAAGTCTATTCTGTTGTGCTATTTCCCTCCTGTAATATGTCTTGTAAATTAAAGGTTATTTTGGGAGAGGTGTTGCAGTGTAGCTTTTATTATTGAACACACATGTATAGCATTTACTTATATTTTTATGTAGTATATGAAAAAAGACCTGGCTGTTTTACTTTTGGTGTCTTTTCATTTGACCCTTCTCAGAATCTGCAGTTTTGTGCCTTTATTTTAATCATCCAGCAGTTGCTTGGGAAATCACTTTTCCTAGTTTCTTTTTTAATACAAAGAACAAGATTTCTGATATAGAATGAAAATGAAAGGGAGAAAAAAAACTTCAGGGAAATTTTGAGAGTGGTATGACACATGCAAAATCACTCAATTTTCTATATGTTGTGGAACAGTTGAATAGTTTCACCCAGAGCTCATAAATAATCTTTATGTCTTCTAGCTGTACATCTGAGTAAAGGCTGAAAACTATAGGTAAACTGTGTATATGTCTCGCCTAGAAACAAATGGTTACGGTTAGAGTTTATTTACCAAGTGGAGTCCCATCCTGGTGCCATGCAATTAGTACAGTAGTGCAGAGAACATTTGAGATGTATTGCTAATTAATTGTTAATAACCTGCTGGGAACATAACCAAGACAGACAGTAAATTGCAAAGCTAGTTATCAAGAGAGGTGGAGAAAATGATTTAATGGTTTTAATCATAATTCTGAACAGAGCTTTCTTCCTCTCTATGTAACATATCATTTGATCTCAAGAAATTTGTGTTCCTAATGTGAATACCATCTGGTAAGTTTTATATTATGAGTTCTGTAGAGCTCAGCACACTTAAGATTATGATTACTAATCAAGAGAGAAAATTATGTATACATGTGGAAAATCAACAATACACATAAAATAGAATTTAGAAAGTCAAAATGTCTGCTAGAAGGACATTGAAAAATATATTAATAATACAATTAATATTATTTAAATTATTTATAAATATATTTTAAAATTTAAGGATATGGTCAGGATAAGAAAATAATTCTCATGCATATGAAGATGCTACTAATTCCCAAACTTTGGAACATATTTTAATGATTCTAATGCCTTTTATAGAAGAATAAAGTATTTGTAAATGGCACCAGATATCAACGACTGGACATAGGTGCTTAGCTGCATAAAATCTTTTCATGTAATAAGATGATGACAGTCTTTGGAACATGTCAAATTTCCAAATATAAGAGCCAGCTTTAGGGAGATGAAGAAATACTAGAGCCAACTGGGGACAATTGAAGTTTTTGTTCTGGTCCTGCCAGATCAGAACAAATAACTAAAGTGGGGAAGGGGAGGGAAAGAGAAAAAATTAAAGAAAAAGTGAGGCAGAGATGGAAGAAAAGGATCTTTCAAAAGGCACACCCAACTCATGCTAACTGTCAAGTATTTGAAGAAATATTGAAAAGTAGAATATCTTTCTTGAAAAGGGAAATTTTAACTAATCTGGCATTGCTAAGCATAGAGGGAGACCCACTTTGAATGCCTCTTTATTCCCTTTCACATCAATAGTTGAATTACTTTGAATTAGACAGATCTGGAAACAACCTATTGAGAGGCCTGTGATACTGGCTAAGTGAGAAATGGCCAACTCAAGGAAGCTGAAAACCCAGAAATTGTGAGACTAAGACCTGTCCCGCAAATTAGAGATTTGAGGCTGGTTGGTTTGTTTATTTGTTTGTTGTTTGTTTGGTTTTGTTTTGATTTTTGGTGCGTTTTTTGTTGTTTGTTTTTTTTTGTGGGGTGGGTTTTGTTTGCTTTTTAGTTTTTAATTAACAAGAGAGAAATTAATGTTGGACAGTCCAGGAATGGCTAATTAAGAGATTTAGATAAATGGTATGAGAAAAAATCTGGAGACCTAAATGAAAGAATCCAAGGAAGGTGCTTACTCACAATCTAGAGAGGAGCCAGATAAAAGAGAACACTGCCCATCCAGGCACCAGATTTCATGAAACTGAAGAAAAAGAAGATCCTGGGAAGAGATTATAGCATCCTCCCAGTACCTAAAGGAGGTCTACAAGGGAGCTGGAAAGGAACATTTAGCAAGGGCATGAAGTGACAGCACAGGGGAAAATGGCTTCTGATTTATAATGAACATTTATTAATACTGTCTTTAAAGAAAACAACCAAGACACTCAGAAGGGATAGGAATTCTTCTCCCAAAATTGGGGCAGTGTTTTCCCTAAATTTATGTCATATTCACTGTGAAAATCAAGTTTCTTTTTGCCTCCTTGTCTACTGAGTATTAATTCTGAAATTCAGTGGTCCAGCATCCACAGTAAAAGAACACATTGTCCTTCTCAGACGACTCCATGACAGGTCATGCAGAAGTTCCACCTTGGGCTTATACAACTCCAGGATGTAGGGTGCCTGTGCTGGATATTCCCCATGATCAGGAAGTACTGCTGCTACGTTTTCTCTGCAAACTGCTTTGCTAAGTTAGATGCAGAGGGCTTCACTAATCACATCACTCCAGGTAAACTTACGTGATTTTCTCCACAACTTAAAAGCCTCTTAGAAGTTGCTGCTGAAGTTCCTGCTACCCTGTGGTCTCCCTCCACAGTTGTACTACAAATAAGCAAAGTTGCTTGCAGCTCATCTGTGTCCTGTTTTGCTGATGATCTTTAATTTCCCCTACAAACATCTAAGGCATTAGTGCAGCATAGACAATACGCACCTGACTGGCAGTGCTTTGCAGTAGGCCCCCTCCTAAGAAGCACATGTGTTCAGCTTTTTTTTTTTCCAGTGCACACTAGAATTATCTAATTAATTCAAGCTAGGTTGATGTCTACAAGGACTCAATAATACGATCAGTGTTTCAAGCAGATGTTAAGCTATGATCATGTGGCATCTGAGTGGTTCTCTGGATGCTTATCTGCTTCTCTCATCTAAAGAAACTTCATGATGTCAGTAGGTGAATTCACTGAAATGTCTTTAATTCAGCAAAACAAATACAAATTCATATCTGTATGAATACGCCTTGAATCAAACAGGTGCAACTCAAAGAAATACTGTTCTAACATACAAATTTTCTGAATTGCTCTTGAAATATTTCCATTTCTTCCCTCTTGGGCCCTGTGTGACTGAGGCTTCCTTCCATGCACCAGTGAACACTGTGCAGTATTCCCACATCTTATGATAAAATAGGGCTGCCCTTCAGTTTTTAATTTGTTTGTATGAACACTGCTGTGGGGAACCTACTGCAGTTTATCTATATCTGGGCTATTTTCTTCAACACCAGTTTAAAAAAAAATAATCCCGTGTGTTTAGTTTTCTAGAAATACCTATTATCTTTAAATAAGTGATGACACTTACTCAAATTCATACTGACTTAATGTCAGAATATAAGAGAGTTCTGAGAAGACATTTTTCAACCCCTTGAGCTATTTTCTCAATCCCTTTAGCTATTTGCTAACATAGCTCAAGGGAAGTGAAACAGTCCTAAGTCATTTAGTCTTGAGTAATCCAGAGAGACTGGTGGCTAGAGTTACAGCAACTGGATTTAAAGCATTAAGTAGTAACAAGAATTATAGAAGAATAGCAGTCTCTAGGAAATAATAATGATAAAAAGCATAGTGTGACTCTTTGCTGAGATTTTAAAAATAGACAAGAAAATGAAAAAGACATTTTTGGTCTCTTTGGTATAAAAGTGATCACTATTTATAATAGGCAATGATAATCACTATATAGTAGCTACAGAAATTAAGTCTCTATACACTTGACATCTATAGTAGGAAGAAAAAGGAAATTTAGATTAATATTCTCTGGAATGAATGCTGGACATTAGAACAAACTCATGGGGGCATGCACGTAGTTAAACAACCTCTTCTTGTCACTTAGGTCATAAAGAAAAGAGAAAATACTTGCCTTTTTTAAAAATAAAAGTTATATCTAAAATAATAATGTAATTTAGAAACTACATAATATCATTGCTACAAAGAACCAACTAACTATAAGAACTAATCAATGAATAGTTATCATGACACATGCAACAAAATGTATAGAATATACCTGGAATATTGGTATAGACTGATGAGGAGTTTTTGTCTCTGTCCATCTCTTATTATTTACAGAATGAGTGAATGAAAAATAAAAAAAAAATTGCTTACTTTTTTTCCTCTCTCATCTCCAATCTTCTTTTGGATCCACCCCATACACAGGGGTAAATTTTTTATTGTCTCTGTTTCCAGTAGACAATGTGAATTTGAGACAACAAGGATGAAGATTAAAAAAACAAACAAACAAACAAACAAAAAACTCTGATAAATCGAAGTAGCTTTTGGATTTTTGTGGATTTTGTCTTCAGAGACCTAGTTTAAGAAGCCTTTTTCCCTCAACTTTATAAAAATATGTGTAAGGGTTTTTTTTCCCTACAAAACCCCATACACAGAAAAAGAGAAAAAAGAGTAAAATTTGTTTTGGAAGTGGACACTTTTTTTTGAAAAATAAACATTCAAGGAGAGAACACGCTAGACAATATGATTTCAAGCTAGATAAGGTTGTGCTAGAAATTCATTAAGATAATACTTACAATGAGTTTAGCATTGACTTTATCACCTTCAAAAGTTGTAAGTGATTTCCAAGGATGAAGTTATTTAATTCCTCTATTGCATTTTACCATCTGCAATATATTTGGCCTAAGATCTGTCATAGTCAAAGAAATATGTTTCTGACCTGAAAGTAGAAAAAAATAAGCTCTTTTTTCAAAGAGAAAATTTTTAAAAAATTGGTCTGATTGTTGACATAATATTCATGTCTCAGGACTTGGTAAAGCTCCACAAGGCTGTTAGAGAATTCCTGCTGTACCTGAAAGGAATAGCAACATACTATTGACTTCAGTGGGACCTAGACATCATTAAGGGAATAACTAGTGGTCCAAGTCTTTCACCACTTTAAGTAACATAATTCTAAGTCCATTATATTTATTTCAAGCAATTTTATTAATAGTTTCTAAATAATTTTCTGATTATTCAAGGAAAGCAAAACAAGAAAAAAAAAAGAAAAATAATGAAAAATCCCATTTTTTTTCAAGCCCTGACAGCAGTAAAGATGGACACAATTAAGCATTTATTTTAACTTTAATGTACATATATAATACATAATTCTAGATATTATATAATGTAATAATAACGTCATAAAATGGGTTGGATTGGGAAGGGACTTTAAAGATCATTTAGCTCCAAACTCTGTACCATGGGCAGGGACACTTTTCATGAGACCAGGTTGCTCAAAGCCTCATCCAGCCTGTCCCTGAATACTTCCAGAGATGGGGCACAAATTCTTTGGGCTGTTTCCATCCCTCATCACTTTCAACAAAAAGAAGTTCTTCTTGATATTGAATCTAAACACACATCTCATTCAGTTTAAAGTTATTCCCCCTTATCCCGTCACTACATGCCCCTGTCAAAAGTCTGCCTCCAGTTTTTTTGTAGGCCCTGTTTAGGTACTGGAAGGCAGCTTCTCTTCTGGAAGCCCTCTCTACTCCAGGCTGGGTAGCCCAACTCTGAGCCCAACTGCCCTAGGAGAGTCGCTCCATCACTCTGATCATGTCCGTGGCCCTCCTCTGGACTCTTTCCAGCAGGCTGATGTCCTTGTCTTGTAGCCAGAGCTGGAGGCAGCTCTCCAGGCAGGGTCTCTCCAGACCAAAGCAGAGGAGCAGTCTCACCCCCTTGCCCTGCTGACCACACCGCTTTTGATCCAGCTCAGGATAAAACCGGATTTTTGGTCTGCAAGTCTGCATTGCTGGGTTATCTTGCACTTCTCATCAATCAATATTGCTCAGTCTTTTTCCTTAGAGCTGCTCTCAATCTATTCTTCCAGCCTGCATTTGTGCTAGGGATTGCCTTGATATGTGCACCTTTAGTCAACATTAATAAATTAGTATCATTACTATGACATGCAAAGCTATTTGTGTAAAGCAAATAAAAATTCAATTTACATATAAAAATTAGCTATAGCATTGTGTTTTTTTCCATTTTATTGGATCCTCTAATTGCCACTTTGATAATAATCAAAACCAGGTGATATTTTAAACTACTGCATTTAAAATAAAATGCTCTAGCAAACAGGTTATTCTTACACACACATGCACACAAACACACACACGTACTAAATTACACTCCAAGAAGATGACAGCACAGATCAATGGAATAATAAGGAATTTCTGAAAATAATAATTTATGCCTTTGTTTTAACTCAGACTTTCTTAACATTATCTGAGCTCTGGAAAACTGAACAAAAGAAAGATACGAACAATTAAGTGGATTCAAGAGAGCAGATTCAATATTCTGAGACCTTTCATGGCATAATGTTTCAGTTACAAAATTAAAATAATATTAATAATATACATAAATTGGTTTTATTTTTATATTAAACATACAAAAATATATAGAATACCCTTAAATCCTTTTTTTTTTTTTAAATCAACTCAGATTTCAAGAAAGGTCTTTTTCTCCAAATCAGAGTGATTTTATCAGTCATTTTAGTTTATTATTCCTTCTCAGTGTTCTCCAGTGTTATATTTTCCTGATTCTCATTCTTATAGGTGCTTATTGTTTTAATAACCTTATCTTCCTCCTGCCCTCTCTACTTTGTGATGACAAAGGGTAAATAAATATTAAAAAATTTGGTTTTGGACTTCTGACTATGCCAAAAAAAAAGCTAAACTGTAAACTTCTCAATAAAAGGATTGCAAAATCAAGGAATATAATGACATTTTCAATCCCAAAATTGTCTCTAATTTTTAGAAACTAGATAGTAGACAAAAATTTTTTTCTGATTATCTTTCTACTCTTTGAAGACTGGCATGTTCATCTGTCCCCCAGCTGATTATTATCATGTCTTTTTTTTTCGCTATTGATTTGCTATTCCCCCTGTTTGTTAAGCCGCGGTATTTGTATTGCCTATCTCAACTCAGATGCCATCAACTGGCTTCAAATCTCCCTAAGCAAAATTTTAAAATTTTCCTGTCTCTCATAGAGCATTGAAGAAAAACTGATTTTGAAACCTGATATTGAAGATTACACTTCCAATTACTGAATTTCTCAGACAGAGTTTGGGTGGATTATTGAGAAGCTGCTGCTGTTAGACTGAGCTAGACGGAACCAGTACAGTAAAACAGAGTTTTTTCAAATATCTTAAGCAATAAATGATTACTCAAAATCCAAATGAGACCAAAACTTTATAGTCCTGATTTCGCTCATGAAAAAAATGTAATTTTTTTCTTCATTTTCAAGATACTATTAAGATAATAAAGCTGTTGTGGTTTTTTTTTTTTTTTGGTTTTTTTTTTTTTTTTCCTTATTTCATTGAAAGAAGCAAGATTAAATTTTCCCTAACCGGTGTGTGGGGGCAGGGGTAAGGTACTCTTACTTTGTATTCCTTAAATGCCTTGTCTGGTTTTGTCCTTTAATAGACAAATATTGAAGCTGACTCTCTGACTTACACATTTCCTTCTTTAGTACTTATATAAAGTTTTTCAGCAACAAAGATTTCTTTAAGACAATTTTAATGAATTCTTTTTATGTTTTCTTGCTCTCACAATGAGCTCTCATGATTACTGACTGAATATTTAGCTGTATTATATTGAATTCCTACAGTGAAAAGGTAAAAGAATGCTTTTTTCCTTACTTTGATCTCATAATTGAAAAGAAGACAAGAGCAGACTAACATACTCCTATTGTCTACAAAAAAAAATTATTGAAAGTTAAATCACTTGAAGTGTTTCAAGGAGAAATTTTTCTTGTTTTCCTGTCAAGAGCTTAGATTTGTTTTGATTACTAAGAGCACTCTACTATGCTGGGTCAGAGGACAAAACCATTGAAATCTACGTATGATTTGTCATACCTTTTCTTTCTGTTATCAGGAAAAACTTCTAAACCTATAAAAATATTTACAAGTGATGCCAGAAGGTCATCTGCTTTAGTTTCAGTCTCAGAAAACATTCACTTTCTCTCTTTCTCTTCCAGTGATAATAGACTTTACAAGTTTCACTGCTATTCTAGCCTGACGATTGCCTTAATTTTCTTCTAAAATTTATCCAATGCCTTTCTTTCTTTAAGTTGTTGCAGTTCTACACATTATAATTGTAATATTGAATTTCTTGCCTTGTCATGTTTTATCCTACCATTTCCTATGCTTTTCTCTTGTGGAAAAGAGAACAAAATAGACCCTATCTCTTTACAACCTATTGTATAACTGAAAACTTCTTTCATATTGTCATGCCTTCCTTATGTTCTGTAGACTAATGAAATCTTTCTGCCACAGGTAAAAGGTGATTCCCATTAATCTCTTTTGATGCTCTTTTAGTTGGCTCATACCTTTCTTGAAGTGAGAAGTTCAACAGAAAGAAGACTGATATTGAGTTCATAGACTCTGAGCTCACTTTTCTGAACCTTTTCACAGTACCTTCATTCTTCTGAAAGTGAAATCTCATGACTACCAGTAGAGTAATTTCTGTTAATCTCATCAAAATTTTTTTCAGAGCATTAAGCTTTCTCCTTAACAGCCATTTTTTCATTCTAATATACAAACAAAAGAGAGAATATTTTCCTGCATCCTTTTTTTCTTTCATTCATTGCTTTGGCTCTTGCTCCCTTCAGAGTTTTCAAATGTTTCATGATTGCTCTTCTATCGGTGAAGTATTCAATCTACCTGCTGATAAAGACACCTTTTGATTTATTCACACCATATATAAATTTCAGAATGCAAAGTTTCTAATATGCAGCCTTAATATTTATATGCATTTTCCTGAAAGGTGTTGAACATTCAAATTATGATTTATTTCTCTTTCAGTGAGTATTAATGGTACTCAAAACCACAGGAGCTACTGAGCCTTTTCAGGATTAAGCCCAGTTGATTTTCCTTAAGAAGAATGCAGCTAGTCAGACCTAGAATGCACTCATAGTTGTGAAATAGTAAAATAATCTTGTTTTTAGTCAAATAACAAGGATAAGACAAAGAAATAAATTTTACATAGCTTATGGGCAATGAATTTATTTTTATTAAGAAACTTTTAGTATAAAACTTTTATTCTTAAAATTTTATTTAGCAAAACTTTATTTTCTCTCATTCAAATCTCTTTAATAGCTTATTTTTATTACTGGTAGAAGTTTTAATTGGAATGATACATTTGAATAGTAATTTCCCACTCTTATTTAACTGCAGACTCTCTGACCAAACTTGCTTTTTCTTAGCCCATGCATAGCTGAATGAGCCAGCAACTGAGGTCCTAACTTCAGCACTGTTGGAAGTATAATGTATTGTAAACTAAAAAGAATTTCCAGAACAACCCTGAAAATGTTGCCCTTTACCTCCTATTTTGTACACCTCACCAATATTGAAACCTAAAGCCTGAAAATGACCATTGAACAATGAACTCATTTAACTCAATATTGTGCTAAAGCATTTTTTATGGTTAAGGCTGAGAAAATCAAACGTACAAACTATTTGAAAACCAGTCTTTCTTGCATTATTCCACCCTGTACAATTTCAGACTCAGTGGCCACATGCTGAAACAGCACTTTTTAGTGTGATATTCTGCCTGAAACATGACATTTATTACAAGTGTTGGTAGGAGAAGAAATGGCAGCTGTGTGTATTCAGTTTGCTGCTTATTTCTCAAGGTTACCAGAAGAAGGGCAGCCAGCCATTTACATACTTCACTTATAGAATAGCTCACACAATCCATTTCTCAAAGCATTCTGGGAGCCAGAGGTCCATCTCAATTCACTTTGGTAAGATGAAAGACTGCAGATATTTCTAGAAAATTATTTTCTGTCTCTGGCAGAAGCCTTTGATAAGCGCTTTGATATTGGACTGACAAGTAATATGCCCCTTTCAGCAGAAGGTCAGGTCTTTTTTTTTTTCCTTTTTTTTTTTTTTTTTTTNTTTTGTTTGAAGAAGCCACCAGACGTTCAACAGAGAAACTTTTAACTCACTCATGAAAAAGGGGGTCAACTCAGCCATATCATGTCTGAAGAGCGACAGAATTTCAAACCTGATAAATTACTTTTGCAGTCAAAGGCGTAGCTGATTGCAGAGCCATTTCCTAACACATTCCTTCACTAGAGCCACTCTACATTCATGTGCTTGCCCCAGATCCTACATTTTATCAATAGTCAAATGGAGGAGATCAGAAGGGACTGATTCAGGATGCTAGCAGGTAGTGAGTGAGCATTGCAATACAGTATAAAGTTATTCTGAACAATTCAAAAAAGTAGCTCACTTCAAGCACTGGCAATCCAACCATGATAAATATAACCCATTGAGTCTATTTTAATTACAATACAAAGAACAGCTATACAGCTTGTATTTACCTCCTAAGAAAATACCTATATTTCTCTTTCACGGGATTGAAATATTCTTGTCACAAAACTGGAAGAATTTCCAGTAAAGGAGTAAAATAACAAAATGTACCACTAAAATGTCTGTCTTAAAACTTCTGTGGGGACAAATTTCTCCATAAGGTGTAATTTACAGATAAACACCTGTTCACAGTCTATACATTAGCACCAATAAAACATGCACTAGAACAATAAAAAGTGTACTTCTGGAGAACATTTTCTTAGTGAACTTTAATTGACACATCTCAAATGGAATTAAACACAAAATTACTTTTCACTTGCCACAAATAAGAGCCTTCCTCCCTCGTCGATAACTTATGACTATAGATATTTGAAACAAACAAAAAAAGGGCTGAAAAAGATCAATTGTTTCTCTAGATTTTAATCAACTTAAGATTCTTCCCTACTTTTGACTTAAAAAATGAAATTGAAATAAAATTTGCATTCAGATTTTACAAAATTTGCAATAAAATTCTTCTATGTCCAAGAAAATAGAAAGTTTCAGGAATTAAAATTATGCAACCACCAAAAAAAAAGCCTTAGTAAGAAATGCTTTAGGTTCTTTCTTTTGTTATTGTTTAGGAGAAAATTTCTTTACCAAATAGTGCTTAGCCTTTTTTGTTAACAAAAGTAACCCCAACCAAGCAGGAAAACAGAGTTCATATTTACATGGCTATGGTAAAGAAATAAAAAGGAGAAGCAGCAGAGTAATCTGCCTTACTCTTCAAGGTTCTGGGCTAAGACTGGCTGACGATTGATTATACAGTATGTTTGTTGATGAAATTTGTTTTGTTAGAGATAGAAGTAAAACTCAAGATGGTATCTAACAACTTTTTTCCAGAATAATGATTATGTTCATATTTAGCAAGTAGATCTGTTATAGAAAGGTAAAGAACAGATTCCACCGATTTTTGAACAATTTGAACATTTTCAAAGAAAACCTGGAATGCAGAGCAATGAGGAAATATTAAAGCCAAGTTAGGAATATAGCAATGCAGAGAGATTATCAAAGTAAGGATAGGGAGACTAATGTAATGATACTATGATACTAATGATATAAATCCGATACTAAACATGAAGCTGATGTGAAAGAATAGTTACCAACCTCTTTATCTAAAATGTGCCTCTTTCTCACAGGAAGTTCTTTGCACTGAGGACAGTGAGGCATTGGAAAAGGTTGCCCAGAATAGCTGCGGATACCCCATCCCTGGAGATGTTCAGGGCCAGGCTGGAGGAAGCTCTGAGCCATCTGGTCTACTGAAAGATGTCCCTGCCCATGTCACAGGGCTGGTCCCTCCCAACCCAAACCATTCAATGATTCTTTGATATTCAATGAATAAAATTCATGGGTAAGTAGAGATATTACTAAGTGTTGATATCATTCTATTGAAATTCAAGCAAACAGAGAAGATTGATATAGAGAAAGGCAGATAGCTCCCATATTCATTGAGCTACTTAGTTTCTAAAAATACCAAATAATTAATGTGTTTTCTAGAATTTATTTTGCCCATTTTTAAACATATCTAGTGTTTTTAGATAAGCCAGTTCTATCATTTGATGTAACTACCCTTATTTTGTTTAGCATGGCTTCATGATGCTGTAGCTCCACAGCTAGATTTGACTGAAAGATATAAGCTTTTTAAAAATAAAATTACTGTATTAAAAATAAATAAAATACTGTATACTGTGAGAAAGTGTAATGCCCTTAAGAATTTCAGAATTTTGAGATCTTATCAATACCTGCAGCAGGGAACATGTTATGTGAATCTGATACTCTCAGCAACAATTTCATATTGGGTAGAAATACTACATTGGCTATCTATTCATGATTTTCAAAGCTATGAATGGCATTATTGCCATATGCATAATGCTGAAAGATGCCTTTGTTGTCACATTTCCCAAACATATTCCCAGAGTTTAGCTAAAACATAAGATTGAACCCTTTTTCTTTTTCATTTCATTTTTTATTTCTTTCAGTTCATCTTTTTCTTTTTCCTAGAATGATATATCTTCATTCATTTTGCAGAGTTGATTGATAAACTTTCCCAGAAATAAACTGCATTTTTCTTTTGTTAAGAACAGAATACGTTTTAATCTCAGAAACATGTGGTCGGGTTGAACTTCTGACGAGACAAGGAATGATTCTTTCAAGGAAGTTATTTAGATATCAAGGGGGTGTCTCAATCAGTTTTGCAATGCTAAATCACCAAGCATAGGCTGGAGTTTAGGCATTATCACCTAGAAACCAAGCAATCACAGCCCTTAGAAATGGTAAAGAACAACTATTACTTGAATGCAGTTACCTGTTTCTACCCACCGAAAACAGTATTTTATTCATATTCTAAGTACGCTTTTTATTTTCTAGACTTTTCTGTACAATGTTTTTTTTTCAAGAGAACAGTGTATGCTAATCAGGAGAGACATCTGTGTTTGTCTTTGAGGTGAAATTCTACATCACAGGAAGCACTTGAACTCTTTAGCCTGAACCTGCACTAAGCATATGTCTGTAGTGTGAGTCATGGGAACTCCTTCCTGTTCCTGGCTTGAGCTTTTAAAGGCTTTTAAACATTGTACACTTGGATGTATGTCAGAAAAACGAGGATGGCAGCTGCAATTTTGTTCATGCTAATGCAGTAGTGTCTTTCATGCCTTAACTTGTCTTGAGAAGAATTAAAAAAGACTGTTCAAAAATAATTTTTCTGTGTGTTGGTTTAGCATGGATGGTAAAACCAAATAGCGACAGACTTTTAAATCTGATGGCCAGATTGGCAAATTAAAGACAGGTGTACACCTCGGGGTCACACAGTCTTAAAATCAGTGGGAGCCTAGGAAACCGCCCTATTCCTTCCGGCTTCAGAGGAGGTAAGGAGGCAGTCCCGGCTCTCTCCTTGTGCAGAGTCGAGGAGGGAGTCTGCAGCCTCTGACGGCAGCTCCGAGCTGGGCTACCCGGACGAGACGGAGGGGAGGAAGCAGGAGGCACCAACCAACCAGCCAGGGCGCTCTGAGATCCCTCGGCCTGAAGTTCTTCCCTGCCCACCATCCCGTGGCTTTCCTGGCAGCTGCTGCCCCATCGAGATCTTGTGACCACCGCAGGCCTGGGCAGGTTTAATTCTTTCCCGGCACAGATGGAACTTTTAAAACTCTTATCCTCCATTTGGGGAAAGAGAAAAGATCAGAGTGGGAGATATTTAAAGAGACAGTATGAAGGTACCATGGTCAGTGAAAGAGAAGTTGTATCCCAAGTGAGGAGGAGATGACAGGTTGCCTTGGCCCTAGGCTGAATTTCTCCCATGAGTGGTGGTAACAAACCGTAATATAATTATGCTAGAGTATTCCTTTAAATCATGGACAATATGAATTGGGGAGATGATTATTTGGATTTGTGGATTTGAGCAAAGTATCTGTGATTGAGTGAATACTGAATTAGAAACTGTAATCTTGTGATCCCATGAGCTGTTTGAACAGAGAGAGAGAAGAAGCCCTCTGCACCAGTGAAGAAGTGAGAAGACATCTCTGTTCCCTAGATGAAGAATCCTTAGCCTTTGGAACTGTTTAAGATGACACCCCTGTAGGCATGAGTCCACAGCCCATATGTAGTCATTGGAAAGGCTAAATTATATGTGAGGTCCGCAATTGCAGAAATTTCTGGGCAGCTGCTTTTGTGAGAGTTAAAAGCCAGAAGCAGACTTTTTTGTTTTTCTTGTGGAAAGTTACCAGAACAAATTAGGAGAGACTTCTCTCTCTAGAAGGACTGAAGGAAAGACTATTTTATAAGTGGTACTGACCTAAAGTTCTGAGTTTCATCTCTTTACATCGTTTGTGGGAAAGTGAATACTTGGGGGGAGGAGGGGAAGTGTTTAGAGTGTTTTATTTTGATTCTTATTTTCTTCTTTTAGTGTGTGTTAATAAAACTGTTTATGTTGTGCCTGTTTTGCCTTTTCCTCCTAATCCTATCTCACATCAGAAAAGACACTTAAACCACTACACTAAATTTGGCAGAGACAGATGAACGTGCAACCACTACATTGTATAAACTACAGAGACTTATCCCCATCCCCAACCTGTGTGTAACCTTATTGTAATCTCTGAGCTAGCAGAATGTTTGCTTCCACTTACATTGAGTCATTACTGTATTTCTGTCACTTGTTGCAAAATACGCAGAGAAACATCATTGACAATTATTACAGAAAAAAAAAAAACAAACCAAAAAAGGATAATTTATTCTTTTATTGTGACTGTCATGCTGCTTTTCATGTTTACAGTGCTGCATAATTTTTATTTTTCACACACACACACACACACACACACACACAAAACTTTGATAATGAGGGGGATGCCATGAAGGAAGTGTTGAAGATTCCTTCTGGTTAATGCAATATGAGCTATTTCTTGCTAGTACAAACATATCTGTACTTACCTGAATATTCTAATGTGTGTGCTCTAGCCAGAACAATTTAGGATGAACACAAACATTAACTGAGCAGCATTACCATTGATTAGAAAGGCTCGTTTAGCATCAATGTAATTGTTATTCCAATTCAATTGTACTAAAATCCAGCCATAATATAACTATAAATTGACCCAACATTTGCATTTAGTTTTTTATCCTGTTGTTACTACTACTACAATAGTATTACTATTAGTATTGTTATTCAACTATGATGTTCCAAAAACAGGTTCTGAGCTACCTAACCTAGCTGAAGATGAAGCAGATTATTGCAAGGGGGGTTGACTTAAAGTGACTTTTAAAGGGAAAGGGATTTTTTAGTATGGGTGAATGGTGACTGAACAACGGGCAATGGTTGTAAAACTGAAAGAGAACAGGCTTCAGTTAGATGTATTTCTTGGTCAGAGAGGTTGTGGATGCCCCATTCTTGAAAGTATTCAAGGCCAAGTTGAATGAAGTCCTGAGCTATCTAATCTAGTCAGTGGCACCCTTGTCCATGCCAGAGTGGTTGAAACTTTAAGGTCCCTTTCAACCCTAACCATTCTATAATTCTATGAATCTAAGTAACATTGCAAAGATTGAACAAATTCAGAGCTGCTGTCCCAGTTGAATGACTTTGCTGTCATACTTATGTTTCTTTGTAGCCATGCAAAACTAGCTAAAAAAATCTATCACCTTCAATTTGTTTAACTGAACATAGTTGTGAGGTTCTTATCTGTCTTAAGCAGTACTTATAATGTTCACAGGAGAAGTGCAAGTTTAAAAAAGTACCTGACCTTAGACTGCCAAATTAAAATATGGAGAGGTGGAGGAAGAATAAAGTCTCTATCTATAATAGTAATTTAGCAATGGGATGGAATGGAATGTGGAATAAATGACTAAAAGAATGTGAATTGTTGTATTACTCATTATTTGAGCCAAGAAAATTTGGACAAAATAAAATTAACAATTTCAAAATATCTGCTGAAAATACAAGACAGCTCTATGGTTTTTTAATAATATCATTGTTTCCTCCATCTTAGTAGAATTACTATGATTTATAACTATGTTGTCAAAAAATGTGATACATAAGAGAAAGAAATTACATAGCCTTGAATGATACTGATTTAATACAACCTCTTGCATTGCTGATCATTCTTTTGAATGTTCTTAAGGACAGGAATTCTCCCATCACCACCACCACTGTGAAAACAGTGGAAGGGACTTATTTTCTGAAAAAAATATTGGCATACATAAGGTGGTCTACACTTTTACAGTGAACGTAATCAAACATTTCGCTACATTTAATTCACCGAGTAATAGCATACATTCTCCATGTGTGGGAGTATTTGCAACTGGTCTTCCTAAATAGCACCCCAGAGTTAGTTGCAAATTGCTAAGCATGAATTGCAAAGATAAATTCTAAGACAGCACCATATAAGTCTATAACTATAACTTTCCTTGCTAGACAAATAATACAAGAGAGGACTGGTATGAATACACTGTTTCTATAAAAGCATATCTCTAATATTATAATACAGACAAAGGAAAACACATCAAACATCAGTTGGATTTGCCAAAGAATTATTATAACTTTGAAGATGAAGAATTAAAAAATTCAAAGTCTTCCATCTAATATTTTCAGCTTTATTTCAGATACCTATTATTCTACTTCTTTCACTGTAAACACCTTGATATTTAAGCTAAGAGAACATTTTCTATTCA
>WBMY01018583.1:27401-137943 GCA_013397315.1 Donacobius atricapilla
TGTAAGGCAGACATAGAAAGACTGTTTTCTGTTGCTATTAATGTAGTCATGCTTGTTATTGAAATCGGTGGATGTTTTGAGAATGATTTTCAAAAATATATGAGAAAGAAGAGAAAAAAGAAAAGGGAGGGAGGGAAGGAAGGAGAGCAAAGAAGGTAGAGCCAGAGAGATAACATGCTCATTACTTTTATGTTCTCATCTCCCGTTTCATGGCTTCTCTGAAATTAAAGGTAGGGCTTTCAGACATGAAAAACTCAAAGCAACCTTGAGGAGACCTTGACTCAGACTGCAATATCACATCAGTGCTACTGATGTCAAAAGTAGCTTACTTGCCAGCACAGTATTTTTGAATGGCTGACCAGTACCATTCACATAACCACTGACTTCTGTTGGTGTAATAAGAACGAAGTAGGAATAAATATCTCTCTTACTTTTTCAAAGCTAAGTGATTTTCAAATGATGAACAGATGGTAACAGTCTATAGCAGTAATATATCCGACCCTTATGCAATTTAGGACACAATGAAATGGAATGTCAGGAACTTTTGGGCTGGACATTAGAAATGGTCTTTGCTAAAAGGATGGTCAGACACTGCAACTGTCTTTCCAGGGAAGTGATCATGGCAGCAAGCCTGTCAGAATTCAAGGAGCATCTTCATGATGCTTGTAGTCATACTGTTATTTTTAGGTAGCCCTGGGAGGAACAGGGAATTTGAATTGACAATTCCTATGGGTTCCTTCCAACTTCAGATATTCTATGTTTCCATGAAATAGAATCAACTGTATACATATTAAACTGGATACATAGAATAAGGCTTAATAAACAAACCATAAATGTATTGCCTTATTCTGGGCATTTTCACATAAATGAAGTTTTCATCACAATGCCTAACTCTTGGGAGGATAGTTTGTCACTATAAAACTTCAAGTGTCTTGCAATTCAGTTTACAGAAACCAGCACGATGAAGAAAGTAGCAGTGAAGTGATAACATTATAAAAGCCAAGGAGAACATCTAGGGAGGTTTGCCTTAAATATATTTTATATTTGGAATTTCAAAGTTAATCTTATCCTAAAGCACTTAAAGTAGATTAGGTCTTTCTGTCTTACTAAAGGTATTGCACAATACCTTTTAAATTTCATAAGATGGATTATTTTTCTGAGACAAGATAAGATTTCTGTATGGTTGATTTTATTTCCCTTATTATCACTCTATAGTCAAATACTGAGCTATGTGGTATTCTCAGTGAAGTTATCCCAGTCTTTTTTTGCAGAAGCTATTCAGATTTGCATGAATATTTTCATAATTTTTGGAGCAGAAACTAAATTGGAAACATTAAAAATGTGCCTTCAACTCTTTACATTNATGTTCAGCTTTATTTCAGATACCTATTATTCTACTGCTTTCACTGTAAACACCTTGCATATTTAAGCTAAGAGAACATTTTCTATTCATATGGTTTTCTAGAGTCTCCAAAAATAGCATGACTTTAGACCTGCTTGTAATCATCTGCAAAAAAATTAACTATCATCTTGTGACATAGCTTTTGGAAATAGAAGTATCCTTATATGTTTTTTTTTAAGTGTGTCTTAAAATTTTCTAGGTCATTCAGATTTTGAAAATTAATTGATTTCTGTTTTGTTCTTTCCTTGTCTCTCCTTAGAAGAGTAATAAATAANTTCAAATGATGAACAGATGGTAACAGTCTATAGCAGTAATATATCCGACCCTTATGCAATTTAGGACACAATGAAATGGAATGTCAGGAACTTTTGGGCTGGACATTAGAAATGGTCTTTGCTAAAAGGATGGTCAGACACTGCAACTGTCTTTCCAGGGAAGTGATCATGGCAGCAAGCCTGTCAGAATTCAAGGAGCATCTTCATGATGCTTGTAGTCATACTGTTATTTTTAGGTAGCCCTGGGAGGAACAGGGAATTTGAATTGACAATTCCTATGGGTTCCTTCCAACTTCAGATATTCTATGTTTCCATGAAATAGAATCAACTGTATACATATTAAACTGGATACATAGAATAAGGCTTAATAAACAAACCATAAATGTATTGCCTTATTCTGGGCATTTTCACATAAATGAAGTTTTCATCACAATGCCTAACTCTTGGGAGGATAGTTTGTCACTATAAAACTTCAAGTGTCTTGCAATTCAGTTTACAGAAACCAGCACGATGAAGAAAGTAGCAGTGAAGTGATAACATTATAAAAGCCAAGGAGAACATCTAGGGAGGTTTGCCTTAAATATATTTTATATTTGGAATTTCAAAGTTAATCTTATCCTAAAGCACTTAAAGTAGATTAGGTCTTTCTGTCTTACTAAAGGTATTGCACAATACCTTTTAAATTTCATAAGATGGATTATTTTTCTGAGACAAGATAAGATTTCTGTATGGTTGATTTTATTTCCCTTATTATCACTCTATAGTCAAATACTGAGCTATGTGGTATTCTCAGTGAAGTTATCCCAGTCTTTTTTTGCAGAAGCTATTCAGATTTGCATGAATATTTTCATAATTTTTGGAGCAGAAACTAAATTGGAAACATTAAAAATGTGCCTTCAACTCTTTACATTATACCTTTCTTGTTAGAACTCTCCAACACCAACAAGCAAACCGACAATGCTACAAAGCAACCAAAACAAGAAAAAAAAATCTCCCAGTCTTTAATATAGAAACTGTTCTTGAAAAAAAGAATTCGGGCTAGATACACCCACATTCCTTTTAAGTGTGCATTTTAAGAATTAAAATAGGGAACGTATTCCAGTGTGTATTCTATTCCATTTAAAACAGCTTCAAATGAAGAAACAGAAAGTAGCCCATATTATTACATATATACATGACTGAATAGATAAAATATTTTTCTGCTTTTCCAAAATCCAAATTCAAATCTGCTCAGAGCTGGGTAATACAGTTATAATACAATCTGGATTCCATACATTTTTTTGAACTGTGCACATGGTGTGATTCTTGGGAATGGTCCTTTGCAGGGCAAGCAGACTCAATGATCCTTGTGGGCTGCTTACAACTCTGCATATTCTGTGATTAGGAAGCATTAGAAAGATGTCATAACTCAACTCCTATTGTCTCAAGGATATCAAAGGATACATGGCACACCTAATGGCCTGCAGGTTGGGTGGAAACTTACTCAATATTTAGTAATTTTTCTGCAATTTTTAATATTAGATACACAGTTATACAGGCATTTAAACTGCTCCATACCTCACTCAAACGGGTAGGAGTTTATTGAATTCTAGAAACTACTAAATTTTATATGCTAATACTTAAATGAATATGTCTAAACTTAATTCTACCTTTGGAAATAACTATCAAATTGCAATGTGACTGTGAATGTACTCCCAACTGTGAGTATACTCCTGTATCACACTAGTTCTGCTATGATTATGTCTCTATCTTTCTCTTTCTCCCTTTATCACTTTTTTCCCTAATATCCCTTCCTCTACTTCTCAAAATGTGTCCATCTATATCTCTAATATTCATAAAAAATGCTGATAAAATGTCATTTCTTTAGCTCACTGTTCATGTAGATAAATTGCCTTTTGATTTTAGATAGTCTATAATGTAAATTAGATTTTTAAAATGTTATTTCATGACTTAATTGGAAATATTTGTGGTACATCTAAAGAAGTACAGAAAAGTCAAGTAAAATTACTAATGCATTAATTCAGAAAAGAAAATTTTTTTGGTAGTTTAACTGATAACAAAAATAATTAAATTACATGAAACACCATGAATTAGATTAGCGGTGTCTGTTATTAAGAACTTTAAACATAAATATTTTCAATCAAAATAAATTTTCTATAATCTTTATGGTACTTCTGTAATTAGAATGCATTTAGACTACTGAAAAAAAAATACACAGTATCAAGTATGTGTGTTTGTACTACTATCTATACTCCAGTACACACATATTTAGAACACAGATCATTCTGAAGGAAATGCATGAATGTGTCCAGAGACCCTTTTGCACCGTTGGCATTTCAGTATATAGTAAAAAATAACATATTAAAAATTTTTAAACAATTACAATAAATCATTCATTAAATAGATTATATAGTATAAATTTGCAATAAAATACTAATGCACTTGCAAGTGAGAAAAGCCTAGAATATACACTGAGTTAGCAAGTGGTCAATTTTAACTTGAAGAATAAAACTTGTTAGAAAGTTTTCACACATGGTTCTTGATAACTATGATCTGTACCCCGTTTTGGCCAGGTTGTAGCTTTTTTTCAAAAACTAGCAAAATTGACTTTTTTTGAAGGAAAGGTGGGTTGGGACATAGCATTCAAACTTTCTTTCCTCATTTTTTTTTCTTATGATCTTTTATACCGAAACAGTCCCCTCTTTTAAATAATTAGTTGAATAGAATATCCATACGTGTATATAATCAGTCACACAGGGTGGGCTTGAATCTTTGAAAACTCCTTAAAAAAAACTCAGATCACCAACACTTCTAGTTAAATAAATTGAATAAATTACATTTCTAATATGAGAGTAATGAAAAAATCACCACTAAGTTTATATATATCAGGTTACCATATTTTGACACTAAACAGCATTGCTTGTTATCTGGTAACTTTGTCAATTGATGTAATTTTAAGGCATGGCATCAACATGTCTAGTACTTCCAGTAGTACATGTATCTGGGGAGAGATGCTTCACTTTGCCATCCTACATGTCTGCAATACCTTTGGACTTAAGGTTTCCTTGGAATTTTTCTTAGTGTTTTACAACCAAAGAAACTGTAGGTATTATTTTGATGATCCAGATAACCCAAGATCTCTTTATATAGTTATGGTTGGACTTTTTTTTTTTCTCAAATGAATAATTAATAGCCATTATTAGTCTTTTCCAAGTCTTAAGTATATCTCAGCCAACAGAAAATCTTAAGATAATTAGTAGAAACCCTGTGTGATTCTACCATGGTAGACAGAATACACATTCAATTCCTTAATTGCCGTACTGCAGAACAGACATATTTCACTTCCTGAATTATTCTCTTCCTACAGGTCATTATGTGAAAAGGACATCTGCTTATTCTGCTTGAAGCAAATGTCTGTTGGGGAATAAGAGCTGCTGTAGTAAATCAGTGCTTACTTGGGTGTTCTTCCCCCTTTTTATTTCTTTTTTTTTTTCTTTTGTTCTTTCTTTTTTTCTTTCCTTTTTCTTTTTTTTCTTTTCTTTTTTTTTTTTTTTCTTTTTTTCCCCCTGAATTTTCTGTTGTGGAAAAGTATTTTTAGGTGCTGTTATTTTTACCTTTTTTTTTTTTTTTAATCTTCCCAGACAGAACAAATATCTGAAATCTCAGAAAGTGTCATAAAATGAAACTTCCACCTTA
This sequence comes from Donacobius atricapilla, assembly GCA_013397315.1. Taxonomy (NCBI): domain Eukaryota; kingdom Metazoa; phylum Chordata; class Aves; order Passeriformes; family Mimidae; genus Donacobius; species Donacobius atricapilla. The sequence continues at coordinate 32,775 of WBMY01018583.1, forward strand.
CATACAGCTCCAGACCTAAGCCTGCAAAAAATATATATATGGGTAGTGGCCTATACCTCTCTGTACAATAGATGGGGTAAAATTAGGTGTGCATAAAGAGTTCCTTTTGGCCTATGACTGTATGGAGAACTTGGACAAGTAATAAAAACACTTATTCATAAGTTATTTGCATTTTATACCTTACATTAACTAGGTAATTAAAGGATTATACAAATATGAATACTTACTGCATGAACCCAGAATATTATAAAAAAAATCCCTTCAGGAAGAAAATAAAAACCAAGCAGTTGGCAATACGCCTATTTTTTTCACTATGTTTCTTCTTTATATAGCATACATTAGTCAGAGAGTATGAATAAAATGCCTATGCTTGGATTCAAACCACTCCAGCACTTAATATTAATTGCTTTGACAAAACATGTGTCAGAAAAGAACAAAATAAAACAAAAAACCCTGACTGAACACCTTTTGTTCAAGTCCCAGCTCCACTAAATCTTCCAGACAGAATTTCCTTTGTGGAAAATTTTAATTCCCACTTTTCTCTTTAAAACATTAGGTGTTCCTTACATGAGCTATAACTTTTGCATAATTGGGCAGCCTAGGAGTCTTTCCAAATTCTCTGTGATGGGCATAATTTTTCATCAGCACATCTGTCATAAGTTCACAAAATTGTAGGAACAATTATCCAAAAGAAGTAAACAATGCTTATAAAATGTGATGGAGAAAACCTTGTCTTTTTCTCTCTACTCGGAAAGCATTTGTTTTGTCAGTTTTCACTTTAAACACCCTCTAATAATATATAACACAGGCAACATTCTGTTGTTTCCTCATACACTACGAGTTTATCAAGGCAAATTTGTTGTTTCATATGGAAAACATATGGCCTTTTTGGAAAAAAATAAAGCACTCTATATTACTCTAAGGAATAATTTATTCTATGAATAAACCAGTTTTTCCCACACTGGTTTGGCAAGACAAAATGTAGAAAGAGATTTTGGTAGCTGCTTTGTTACTCATGTTTAAGTTAAACTTGAGTATGACAATCCTGGAAGCTCCTCTTGCCTTGAGCTGACATAGAAACTCGGTGTGTTTTCATAGTGACATTTTGGTTCAGATTTCAGAAAACAAGTAGGAACTATAAGGTGTTATTCTTGTATTACCTGTACTACCTCAAAGAAACCTCAATTACTACTTTGGCTTTTGAATCTCCAGAACAAAAGAAAGCAAGAAGCTGACTAAGTGTAATTGAGATGAAAATGAAAAGAGAAGCACTTTGGACGCTGACAAAATTAGTCAGTCAGCATCTTACCTATCTTTGAGATTATGATCTTTTTCCTTGTATTAGGTCCCTCATTTGGTATGAGAAAATGAAGGTTAGTGGTTGTTTCTATACTGTGGAGAAAATGCTTTCTGCTCCAATTTAAGATTCATGTATATTGATTAATATAAAATAGTCTGTAATAGATGTTGCATTATTTTATTTTGAGGTTTTTACAATCAAATGTACTACAAGACTGAGGAATGTTCTGCTGGGGCGCTCGCACTAAACTTAAACACATTGGGTGGGGAAGGTTGCCCTATCCTGACATGGAGGTACAAGATAGAAAATTTAGACACCCTGGGACATGAGTGAGTGGCTTCACTGAAGACTGCAGCTGACAATCAGGTTGAACTATAAGAGTGAGATCTATTCAATCACTGTCATGGTTTAAGCCCAGCTGGCAACTAAGCACCACACAGCTGCTCACTTAATATTCCCCTCCTCCCCAGTGGAATGGGGAGGAGAATCAAAAGTAAAACTTGTGGGTTGAGATAGGAGCAGTTTAATAATTGAAACCAAAGAAAAATAAAATAATAAAATTAAATAAGAAGGAAAATAAGAAGGAAAAGGAAAAAAAAACAAACAACCAAACAATTGATGCACAATACAATTGGTCACCACTTGCTGACTAGTGTCAGACCCCGCTTCCCAAGCCCAGATCCTCCACCCTGCTGTGTTAATCTCTCCAGTTCATGTACTGGGCATGACATTCTGTGGTGTGGAATATTCCTGTGATCAGTTTGGGTCACCTGTCCCAGCTATCTCCCAGTTTCTTTTGTGTTCCTTCTCACTGGCAGAGCATGAGATGTGGTAGGGGGCAAAAGTCTTTGTTTAGGATAAGCAAGACTTAGCAAAAACCCAAAACATCAGTGTGTTATCAACACCATTCTCATTCTGAATCCAAAACACAGCACTGTAACAGCCACTGAGTAGAAATTAATTCTATACCAGATGAAACCAGGACAAACACTCTCTGATTAAGGTCAATCAATAACTTGGCAGATGGTACAATAACCAAAGACAGTCAAAGACTCAGATGCTGATGAGATCAAAGATACAAACGCTTACCAAAGAAGGAGTGCAAATCATTGTACTGTTAGATGAGTTAATGCTGTCAGAGTTCAATTTTTGCCTTAAGAGTTGTAGTATTTTATTTAGTAAAATATATTTTCTTCTACCACAACATAAAAAGGGAAAAAATAACAGTGAAGATGCTTGTTTTGTATTGTTTTGTTTTGTTTTGTTTTGTTTTGTTTTCCTAAAGGGAGACCTGGGTAGAACTAAAGCATCTAGTGACCAGAAAAATTAACAGAAAACAGACATTTCAGCAGCTACCAACTTTGAGTCGCATATATCTGTGCTGGCATTCTTAATCAGTACCTTCAGAATCAACATTTCTATGTTGAAACATAATATAGACTGAGGAGCTACATGACATCAGAGGGGACCAGATTTTGTTATTTAACAGTGCATATACTTTAGGAAAGGTAACGGAGCTTCTACAAATATGCTGTGTATTTGTGATCTCTCAAGGGCTCTTTGTGGCTGTGAATAGTTCAGTTAACTTCTCTAGGCTTTGATTTGCCATCCAGTTAAAAAGAGAGATATGAAACCTCAATAGGAGTTATAATACTTTACATAAAACGTATCAATATTTTTAATCAGTTTTGTGTCCTTGGAAATAGGAAATTTTAGCCATCCAGAATGTAGCTGACGGAATAAGAAATTTCCTTGGTATTTTTCCAGGAAACACTTTTTGCTTAACTTTCCAGACAAAACATTTTGCCCTAGTTGGAGTTGACGGTAATTTTTATGACAAATAAATTAAGTCTCATCATGATTATATTTTACTGTTCAGAGAGTTCCCTGCAGACTGGCTGCAAGTTGTTTATCATTTAGCAGAGCTGATTTGACATCAGTTTGAATTCCATAACAGCCAGCATGTCATTTAAACTACTCTTGACCAGAGTGACTTAACCTGAATGAATTCAGAAGTCTAACACATTTATTCAAAGTCTGTTTTCTGGAGCAAATAAATTTAATAATAATTAACTAAGCAAAAATTACTAAACTAGCTTAATTCATCAGGAAAATATCCAGGATAAAATTAAAAAGAAAAAAGAAAGAAAAATAAAATGTTCTGCATCAAATTTCTTTTAATACTACGAGTATGTCTGAAGAGTCTAGATTTTGTTTTACTTCTTTTTCTACTGCATTGTATCAAAAAAATTCTTCCAACTAATATGTGCTAATTGATATGTACTTTTATATGGCATCATAAAGGAGATAATTTTAGGTTAGAATAATTTTCCACTAGTTCTAACACAAAAGTGAAAAAAAAAAATCTGCTGTGAATAGATGTTTAGCAGATGTAAAACTGTCATATATAATCTATAACACATTATATCAGCAAAAGGGCCCTTGATAAAATCAACAGTGTCTGTCTGGGCTCTAGCTAACTGTCCCAGTTCTGCCAATTACGAAGCAACAAAGTTAATTCCCTTAAAGTCAGTGCTCTGAAATACATTACTGCAACACCATTAAAACCCATTCAACTCCACATTCTCTGTAAGGAGGCAGAATTACAATTGGATTTCTATGTCAAGGACTGGTATTTGGAGTGAATCTAAAATGCCCTATGAAAAATTGAAAGCTGGGTGATTTAACATGACATGTCCCCTTATTAGAAACTGCCACCCTTTCTAGATTCTTACTGCAAAGACAATTGATAAAACACCATATGTTGACCCACAAGCTGGAGTGTTTTTCTGATATGAGGATGGGAACTAAAATTCTTGAAGATATATATTTCACAAAGGAATTGTTAAGAAAATAAATTGAAATAATTAAATCTTTAATTCCATGTAGGTTCCCATAAACCTACTATTTCAAGTTTCTGCAATTTTTAGTGAATAAAATGTCTACCACCAGCCTTAGTTGTCCTAGATGTCTTAGTCACTACCATTCTGATTCATGGTTCTCTGAATTTCAAAGAAAACAGAAATATTATGGATTTGGTGGAGGAGATTGAATACCACTTCTACAGGGAATTTATCTTTCTTAGGTACATGGATCCCTTGGTCCAGCTTTGGACTAAACCACAGCTGAAGTAAAGTGGAAGAAGTGATCACGAGAGTCAGGGTGGATAAAGAGCAGAGAGAAATCTAATGCAGGAAGGAAAAGTGTGAGAATATGGGAATGAGAACAGACTAGTGAAGAAGAAAACGATAGAGAGGGGAAACAGTTTGTCTGTAATGATATAATGGCAAAAGACAAAATTCACTAGTGTCTATTTTATTTTTTGCAAACAGATCAGCAAAATGAATGCAAAGAAGCAAGAAGGCTGGGTATAAAAAATATTGAAACATAAAAAATGATACAAATGAACATAAGCAAAATTTAGGCTTTACCACAAATTAAAGTGGTTTGTTGTTGTTTTGGTTTTGGTTTTTTATTTGTTTGTTTGTTTGTTTTCTATAGATGTTAAAGAATATGGGAAACTACTGTGATTACTTGTAAAAATATTCATTTTGGTAAGGACAAAAATAAAGTTAGCCCCTGTTGACTTCAGTTTATGGTATGAACATGTGGGAAAAAACATTCCCCTTATAACTAACTATGTACGCATTTGCCATGTGTGCAGATATCTAGATAAGTATGGACACAGGTGATTGACTGACTTACTGATGAAGAGAAATAACAATACTTTGCAGAATATGTGCTTACATATATACTCCACAAAATGTCAAAAATCTATTTAATTCCAAGAAGTTAGGAAGTAAAATTAGCATTCAAATGTGATCAACCATACAACAGAACCTAGAGGCACAGAGAAACTAAAGGCTAGATGTGCCAAGAAGCCAGATGCTGCCTTTGGAATAATATTTTTCAGGTCTTGGCATCAAAAATCTGTGATGCCATCCAAATGATTCCCATACCCTATAAAAGCTGTCTTCTTCAGAAAACATATTAGCTATATTAAATATCCAGCTATAGAATAAAAGTAGATGAGGGTTAAGATCTAAGCATTCTATCTGAACTAATCTTACAAGAAAGGAAATTTGCACACTTATAATACCTGAGAATGATTTTTTGATATGACACTTAAGAAGATGGATATGAGAAAGTTAAAAGAAAAAGCATTTTTCTCTGTGCTCCATGAGTCTGGTTTTCTCTTTCTAGTACATTGCCATGAATTTCACTCTGCAATATTAATAATAAATAGAATCTAAGACAACAATCACAAATGGCTTTTATGAAGCCAAATTAATTACCTATAATCCTTCTTATATGTTATTTCCATTATGAAAGACCAGCTTTTTTATTACAGGAATTTTTGTTCTAGAGATAGTTACTGAGGTAATGGGAATTTTGCTCTAGTTCAAGATTCTTAAAATTATGTCATAAAGCTCTCCCTGTAAGATTTCACTGGACTTGATTTTTGGTACAACTTTATGATCTTTATTGAATATCTTCCACACAGCTCACAGCTCACAAGTGATAACAAATCCCCATTGGAAATTCTAGAATAAACAAGGAGGCAGAGTGTCGAAGAGGTAAGACTGGTCCAAGAGCAGCTGTGCGAATGGAAGAAGCTTGTTATTCTCCTTTCCTTCCCTGGCAGCTCAGCTCCAGTCCCCAAGATGGTTCATCACCTTTCTGATTTCTTAGCTGTGTGGTAACCTCCTAAAGAATTTCACTTCAGTTGTCAAATACTTACTGTTTAAACTGCTTAAACTGTTTAAACTTTGACTTGTTTCTCCTGAAAAAGGTCAAAAAAAGCTTAAACATGGTGCTTTTAATGGGGAGCTCTGACTCTGAGTAGTGATCAACAACTGGGGCAAAATGAAGGCTGGGGACAGCAATTGCTTTCCTGAAAGAAGTACAGCTGGAAGATCTATAGGATGGCACCTTATGCTCAACTATTCTAGATGGATAACAAGAGTTGGATAGGAAAAAAAAAATACTGTTCCCAAAGGATTGGTAAAATTCTACTGAATTTTAGAAGTGTTTTAACAGGACAAATTAATTCAATGATCTTTCTTTTGTGTTGATTTCAGAATCACAGAATCAACTAGGTTGGAAAAGACTCCTGAGATCATCAAGTCCCACCTATTTTTTTACAGTCCTCTCAGTTTTTCCTTTTTTTTCAGGAAGTACACCAAAGGCTGCATCTATAACAATTTTTTTTAAAATCAGGTATGGGTCTATTAAGAAAGATTTGCATTAACACTAATCATGCAAGAGTATTGTATTGTGTTGTGTTGTCTTGTACAGTATTACCTGTAAAGACACACTACATCAGCATTTCTCATCAAAATCAGCATTTACTGATATTCAGTGGAACTGCCTTTCTCACAATAAAATAAGTCCTCTCATCTGCAGAGTCCACAGTCCATTTGCACAGTTCCCCACAGGGAAGTTTACTTCTGGAAATAATCAACAACAGAATAGTGATTTTTAGTTAAAACTGCTGTTTTTCTTATGGAATGTCAGTGCAAAAGAGACAACTATATCATATTACCAGAGTTCTCCATTTTCAGCATGATTTCTCCCACTTCTCTGATGTGCTCTGACAGGAAGTGGTCCGGCTCCATCTGTTCTATATGATTTCCATGGATAGATGAAAATAACAGTAACATCTCCCTTTAGAGTTATTTCCTAGGACCGATCACACAGGGATTTTACTTATACAGCATGTACTCCAGTGCCCTGTCTCAGTGGCTGTTGTTGTGCACTCTCTGTGTATCAATATGTCATGTATTGGCAAGTCCAAACATGGATCCAGAACTTCAGGTGTGGGTTCACAAATGCTACATGTAAGGTAAGGCTCTCCCTGAACTCTTTGGATCTGCTGACTACTCTTCGCAATACAATCTATTATATGGTTGGTTACGTAAGGTCAATAAATATATATCCCAAAGTTTTTATTGCCTGACTTGAGAACTCAGTGACATGGTTTGTGGAAAGGGTACGACTAGAGCTTGAACCCAAACAGTTCAAAGGTATTATTTTACATAGAAAGACAAAATAAATGTAAAACTTTTTTTTGAGGTCTCTATGTGTCCATTCAACACCTGTAAAATAGCATCACTCCGCCTCTCAGGGATGCTGCAGAAATAAATTAATCAATGTTTATGATACACTCACATTCCCCAGAAGAAACGTTCATAAGAAAATAAATAATACTGTCTTTGAAGCAGCATTTGATTAGTGTCTAGAAGTGAAAAATTTTGAATATATATAAAATATATTGTAAAACTGCTTGGTAATTGAACACCATACAACTTGCATACTGAATAAGGAAATTAAAAGTATGTATTATTACTATATTTCTATGAAAATGCATTTCACAGAAAAATAGAATTGTTTAGGTTGGAAGGGACCTTAAAGATCACCTAGTTCAAACCCAACTGCAATGGGTAGGGACAATTTTCATTAGACCATGTTGCTCAAAGGTCCATCCATCCTGGCCTTGAACTCCCCCTGGGATGAGGCACAGCTTCTCTATGCAACATGTTCCAGTGCCTCACCACCCTCACAGTAAACAATTATTTCCTAATATCTAATCTAAACCTATTCTCTTTTATTTCAAATCCATTATTCCTTGTCCTGTCACTATGTGGTCTTGTAAAAACTCCCTCTCTATCTTTTATCTGGCTCCCTTCAGGCCCTGGAAGGCCAAAATTTGGCAAGCCTTCTCTTTTCCAGACTGAACAATCCCAATTCTCTTATCATTTCCTCATCGGAGAGATGCTCCATTCCTCTAATGATCTTGGCTGCCTTCTCTGGACTTGCTCCAACAGGTCAAAATTCTTCCAGTGAAAGAACTGGATGCAGCTCTTCAGGTCAAGTCTGCAGCAGAGGGGCAGAATCCCCTCCCTCACCCTGCTGGCCACACTGCTTTGGGCACAGGTTATCCTGCCAGAATACAATTGCCTTTCTGGGCTGTGAGTGCACATTGCTGGGTCTTGTCAAGTCTCTCACCCCCAAGTCTTTCTCAGCAGGACAGCTCTTGATCTGTCCGTCCCCCAGCCTGTGTTGTTACCAGGGGTTGCCATGACCCGGGCGCAGCACCTTGCCCTCGGTCTTATTAAACCTCAGGGTATTCCTCTGCACCCATTTCTCGAGCTTGCCCAAGTGCCTCTGGATGGCATCCCATTCTTCAGGTGCATCAACAGGACCACTCAGCTTGATGCCGTCAGCAGATTTGCTGAGGATGCACTCAATTCCTTCATCTGTGTTATTAATGAAGATATTAGACAACACTGATTCCAATACAGACCCCCGAGGGACGCCACTTGTCACTGATGTCCATTGGGACTCTGAGCCATCAACCACTACCCTCTGGGGAAAGGAGTCGTGTTCTTGAAGGACTCAAGCTATTAATGGTGAATAAAAATTAAAATTCTGACTGCTTATCTTTCAATTGCAATTCCTCAGAAAACGTTATAAACAAGTAGGTCTTGTTCTTGAAAGCAGGAAGAAAATCCATTATTTAAGTGTTCATTTCAGCATATCAAGCTGTCAACATGGCACTGAATATTTTTTTTAGTGCAATAAACTTTATAAACACACACCTTTATGTAATCATGCACAACAATGATAATTAACTTTTTGTGCTTCTACCAACCCGAAGTCAGAAAATTTTGTCCAAAGCATCATTTCTGTTGCAGATAGCTGTATTGCTATGCTGAAACACTGGTTCATTAATATATTCAAAGTTTTTATTAACTTAGACATTAAATATTACCATAAATAAATACTCTGCTGCATAATCAGTGAACCAGAGATAATAAAATATGAAGATATCTGTTTCAAATGTCATACACACAGAGACCTCTAACAGAGAGCCTCTAAGTTACATTACTGACAGTACAATAGGCAACATTCTCATAGAATTATGCTGGTTTTGGCTGGAGTAGAGTTAATTTTCTTCCCAGTGTCTGGTATGGGGCTGAGTTGGATTTGTGCCAAACAAAGGGTTGATAATATAGAGATTTTATTTTATTGCTAAGCAGTGCTCACATAGTGACACAAGCTTTTTTGTGCTTCAACTCATGCCATATTGGTAAGGGGGTTTGGGTTATATGGGAATTTGGAAACATACACAGATGATAAAAGTGTCCCAGCTAACTAAGGGATATTGCATATCCTATGACATCATGTTCAGTAGGTAAAGTGGAGGTGGGGTGGTGGGGGGGAAGAAGGAGGAAGCAGAGGCTGTTTGGAGTGGTGGTGTTTACCATCCCAAGTCACCGCCAAATGTTATGGAGCCCGGCTGCCCTGGAAATGGCTGAACACCTGGTTGCAGCTGGACGTGTTGAATTAATTCCTTGTTTTGTTTTGCTTGAGTGCATGGGTTTTACTTTGTGTATGAAACTGTCTTTATCTTAAACCATGAGTTTTCTCACTTTTTACTCTTCTGATTCTCTATCCTATCCCAGTGGTGGGGGAGATAAAAAGCAGTTGCATGGTGGGTTTAAAGCACAAAAATACTTCAAAACGACTATCTTATACAAAGAGAGAGTTTCAGTTCTAGATCTCTTTTAATAAGCTTGAAAAGTACACCGTGTGCAAAATATGGCACCAGCACATTTCAGTCTTTTTGTTTGGATTTATTTGTCTTGCTTTTGTTACTGAGAACTTGGCTAGGAATGAAGGCCAGGAAATGGACAGATCCTGATCTGCCCTTCCAGACAACTTTACACAAAGCTGCTGATAGCTGCATTGTAGGTTGCCATCATATTGCCCAACCAAACTGCATAAAGGCAAATAGAGCTTGGGTTGCTTATTATTATCAGCATGAACATGTTGTGGAGGTAGGCAAGATGTTCATAATATGCATGGATGAGCAGACTGTGCCAAAATATTTGGCCAAAGCATTTTCATTTGCTTCACAGCTTCACTTAAAACACAACACCTGTCTGTAACTTGCAAGTCTGACATGACAAGGAAGGTTGAATCTGGGCTTAAACAAGAGCTGTTGTGCACATTTAACGTACAATAAAGTCATATCCATGATTATTCTTCTTAGAATTTTTTGCTTAAAGATTCATAAGCTAATGATTAGAAAAAGTTTTGATTTTAGCTTGTGATTCCTGTATGTCTTAATAATATTTGTGCTCAATTTCTTGCCATGAAAATGTGGGAAATTGGTCTCAAAATATAGCTCCATTATAAAGGGTGCACCAGTAGTCAGTGTAAAGCGTAACAACAAGAGATACAACAATAAGTAGGGAGCCATGAAATCATAGTTGTCGTTTATTTATTTTAAATTCCAAAATTTCTACTGATACGATGCTACTTGACCGTAGCTGTTTTAAGTCTAGCTCTAGCTGCTTGCCTATCTGTCAGCTGGAAAGCATGCCTGTTTGGCAATGTCCCTTGGGAGGAAATCCTTGAAAGGCAAAGGAGTCCAAGAGGGATGGATATTTTTCAAGAAGAGAATGTTAAAGACATAGAAGTGGGCCATCCCCATGTGCTGAAAGATAAGCTGGTGGAGAAGATTGATCTGGCTGAAGGGAGATTTTTGGTTGAAACTCAGGAAAAAAAAAATAGTTCATTCCTTTGGAAGAAGAGGCAGACAATTCAAGAGGACTAAAAGGATGTTGTGGAGATATGCAGGGAGATTATTATAAGAGCCAAAATACAACTAGAACTTAATCAGCTGCTATAAAATATTTAAAAAGTGTTTATAAAAACACATAAACAACAAAAGGGGAGATAAAAAGAATCTCTATCCTTTTTTGGATGCAACAAAGGATGAGGAAAAGACTGAGTTACTTCAGGCTTTCTTTGACTCAGTCATTAATAGTAATAACAGTTGTCCTCCCATTAATATTAAAATAAACTTTTTTTTTTTTTTAATTTGATACTTGTTTTTACAAGTATTCATCCTCAGTATATCAGTGTTATTTTATACTCGTATTCAAAAGCTTATACTGTTGCCTTAGGACCTTGCTGTGGTACTGCACTGTGCTCACCCCAGAAAACTACTGCATCAGCTGTTGTAAAAGTCAACTGTTTTCTAAATGGCAGTAGCATAAATAGAATGTCAAACAACAGAATCATGCAAATTAACAAGACTAGGGAAAGCGTACCCATATATCTAATTTAAGCTTGCAAATCAAAAATTTTAAAAATGTAAAACTAATTTATGAATACACAGTAGTTGCTGAAAATATATTTTCTAGCATGCCAGGGGACATTCCTCCCATTTGTCCTTTTGTACAAAACTTCAACTGCTGTAAAGAAAAGAAACATTTAGGTATCTTTTGATCTGTAACAATGTTAAGAAAAATCTGTCCTGAATGGACAGTCTATATATTCTTGTCAGTCTATACAGATGATAATGCATGACATTTCTGGCAATACTATTTCATAAAGATAAACTATAGGTCAAATAAGGGATAAAACAGAATGCTCATTGTCTATGTTTTTTTTTTCCAGTTATGGCATTAGTGTGTCACCTCTGAATATGAAGTTAGTAGTCATTGCCATTACCTGGTGGGACACAAAAAGAGAATTAAAGTGTTTGCTGTGTTTTCTCTGAGAGTACAAAATCTGAGTAACTAGGAGACTCATTACAGACATAAATGTATACTTTGCTTGACTCAGATCACATATTTGGATTTCTCTAGGTCTTGGGAGAGAATCATAACCACTGAATATACAATATTGTGAAATTATTTTCTTTTAGTCTTATGTGCGAACTGTATTTTGATTTCCATAAAATATCTAAATAAATGGAAGTCTGTTTCAAAAAAAGTATCAGAGGGAATTTGAAGTTTAGTAAGTAGGTGATTTAGGATACCCTTGGTCAACTCATCTTGAGCAATTATGTCTGGAATATGACTGTCATTCTGAACAATGCATTATTTCTCTCTAATCCTGGTTGAAAACCTAGCTCTCTGGAAGGGTTCCAGCACAACACTTCACATTTGAACACCGATTATAACTGATAACAGCTAGCTGTCTGTCATTGATATCTGTGGACCTTAAACACATCAGTCTTGCCTTGCATTTAGTATATAATATTATCCTGTGTCTCAGTTATTTAACCTAGGTGAGAGGACAACCTGGAGAGTTAAATGCCCCAGTCTTGAGTCAATCTCATCTTTTTCTGGCATTAATGGCATTAGGTATTAGATGTTAGAACTGGATACTTATGTCTGTTTTTTTGGTTTATGTTTTTCTGCTTCACATGTATCTTCTCAGGTTTTTTTTTCATTTTTCCCCCCTCACTTTAAAGAATCCCATTGAAAATATAGAGTTGACTCTCTTTTTTTAATAATTATGATTTTTAAACTGCAGAAGAAACTGTACTCTGAGGCAAGCCAAAATCCTGCTTGTCCAATCTTGGAAAAAATTTGATCTCTGCAAACACGGCTGTTTCATTCTGTTTCCAATAGCTTGAGGCTTTCACTCACACACCCTTTTCTCAGCCATTCCATTGACCTGCTCCATATGCCCTAATATTCCCTGTTGGCAGTGTTTGCTATATTTGCAAGCATTTTATATCACCCAAATGCATAAAGAAGCTCAAGAGAATTGAACATGCATGTCCTGAGGGGATACTGTATTTCTGTATATAAAGAAAGCAGAATTTCTCCTAGGCGAAGAGCATCACCCTGTCTTTATTATTCATATTCTAGAATGAATTTGAAAAGTAAGTCTGCAGAAACTGAATGTTAGTATTTTGACTAAAATTCAGTTGAAAACTCATGAGCCCATGGTGAAGCCAAAGAGTCTGAGTAACTACAGTCAGAAAATGAAAGAATGTTCATAAGACACTTAAATACATACAAACATCCTTTGTTACTTAGGATCTATTTAAAGATATTTTGCATTAATAACAAAAACATAAGTGTGTATTTTTGCCTGTAAAGATTTACTTGCCCTGATTTCTGATGAGCCAACCCCCCATATAGGAAAGCAGCTCTTCATGAGACAAAATTACGCATATGGTTTGTACATCAGTGAGCTCTCTGTTCTGAAATTCATAGCACACTAAAATGAATGATGAATCCACAGTTTCTGGTCTTTGGATGTTTTTTTTCATTTCTGACATCTTTCGTATTTCCTGTGGCTTTAACTGATGTTATATCTAAAAAAGAATGTGACTTTACAGCAGACTCCAAAATATTCCTTTGGCAGCATCAATTGTCCTTGCAAATGCTGAACTTGTGAGCATTTGTTCAAGGGCTTTCTCCTCAAATATGGAGCAAACCCCTCCAGCTGCAGGTCACTCAAAGCTAAAAAAAGATCCCAGAGACAAGGCAAGCCATCAAGTTTATCAGCAGTTTAATTCCCCAAGAGGGCACCAGGGGCCATTACATGGCCATTAGCATAGCCAACACTGGAGTCACAGACAGAACAGAGGCAGCCAAGCAGCCAGCCAAGAAATCAGCCAAAGGCTTTGCAACAGACACAGATGTTGCTGCTAAAAAATTTATTCTAGACCTTGGCATCTGAGTCCTTTATCTGTCAATTTGTGTCCTGGATGAGGCCCCAGCTGTTAAGTTTGTTGATGAAAGGAGAAGAAGGGAAAAAGCTGAGCTGCATCTAGATGACCAGTTATTTGGTTCCATCTAAAGTATTTATCTTAAAGGGTTGATGTCTCTTTTCATAGACATCTTCTAATCTTCTCCTGTAAAGTTTTCAAAAATTTCCTACAAGTTAGTTAAGGTGTAGCATTTCTTTCTGGGTTCAGAAATGGTTAATGGCAAACTATTCTCTCACACTGGTCGTATAGAGAAGAGAACGCACAATGGAATGGGAAACATGGGTTAATGGCCTATAAATTTGATTATCTCTCAAATTATATGAGAATACTTTCACCTGCAAGGATGACAGTAGGGTTTTTTTTCATTTTTGCCCTTCAAATATTCCACATTTGGATAAATGATCTCGTATCTTCAAGGAGATTTCCAGTTTTTTTGAGTTTTCTCTGCTTTTCTTGTAATTTTCAAAGCCCCACTATTCTAGCTACAGTAAAGATCTGTTTGATTTGAAAGCTCTGGTATGTATTCTTGCCTTAGTTTTCTTTCCCTATAACACTTCAAGCAGTGAACGCTCTTGTTCTTCTAACATATGCAATAATCAATATTTTATTTGAAAAACACATTATATTGCTATTTTTTACCAGATCATGAAAAAAAGTAGCAATAACACATATCCATTGTTTAAATTACTCTTAAATATTATCATTTAATAATACAGGCAAATAGTAACAGGTATAATTGTATGTTACAATATATTATCATGAGACTAATTAGGCAATAAAAATTGTTTTTAGACAAGACATATTCATTTTTATCCACCTACATAAAAAAATGTTCTGCCTAGAAATGTACTTGTTTATAAGCAGTTTATGTTGTTTTTTCCTTTCTTCCACCAGCTTCTATTTTGCAAAAATTAACAAGAATTTCCAGTTTAAGATCTTTTTTTACTTTAACCATTTTCTGTTAAAGTCTGTCTTTTTTTCCTTTCCTAGCTTTGCTGCCATACAGCTAGAGCAAATTTCTTCACTTTCATCGACACAAAACTTAGTGCACTCTGACCCTTTTAAGGCTGTTTCCAGCTGCTCTTTCTTATCTTTTAGAGATAAACCCTGAGGGCTTGAGGCCAGCTGCTCTGTTCTGCTTAGGTTAATGTTAACATAAAATTCTTCACTGTTTTGTCATTTAGTCTGCTCTTAATCAAGCTACTTGACACTGTATTGGGTGCCCAGAAAGTGCATGACAGAGTGTAACACAACAATCCTCTAGGCAGTAACAATGATTTGAAAGAGTAAATTCAAGAGCAGACAGCAATTTCTCTTTGATATATGAGAATAAACCCTTGATTTGGCTGATTAATTAAGATTAATCAGCACTCCTTTTTAAAACAAGCAAGTGGCTAATTATTATTACTCACCAAAACCCACAGCAACTTTTAAAGGTGAATGCCTTTGTCATCAGCCTGACATTTTTAGCANCCTCCCTTTCCCATGACCTAAAGACTCTTGAACTACTTTTCCACTATAACACAGTGCCAAAAAGGAGGAAAAAAACTGAAAACAAACAAAGAAATAATTTAGCTATTTAAACAATCTCCTAGAAAAGGCAATTTTGATTAGCTTAACTCAAGGTAAAGCAAAAACTGCATTGAAGTAATCCACTTCCCAAACAGTTCTTCCACCTGGTAGGCTATCATATAAAAATGATAAACAGTATAATTATTGGTTGTGCTTTCTGAAGATAAACAATTTGCCAGTTGTTTTAAAAAACAATTGTACAAAACTACTCTGGTTAGGATATTTATGCCTGAAGTCAGTCACCAGGTCACTATTCTGAAACCTTGAGCAAATCACCAAGCCCGGAGGACTCTTTTTGTTGAGGTTCTCTTTTTTTCACATTTCTTTTTTTTCTCTTAGTTGCTGCCTGTGTTGAATGTACCTTCAAGGATTTTGCCATGCCTAGAAGCACTGGATGTCTTTCAGCCAATCAAAAAAATTCATAAAGCTCCTTATTCACTTTTACAAAAATGGGACTCTAAAATGAGTTTCCTGTATTTCACTCAGAAACATCATTCTCCTCCCATCCCTGCCTCTCTCCACCTCCCCCAAAAATTAAACCAAACTAAACCCGAACAACTAAATTATCTACTGAAGCAACCACATCCTTTATTTCTTGTGTTAGGTTTTACAGTTGTCATTTTTTATGCCAGTTATGATATTTAGTCACTGACTAGCTGTGCTTACACTATAGGGCATTTGCTCTGCTGTGTGCTCAGTCATCCCTGCTAAGTACAGATCCTAGCTGTGTCCCAAATATGGGACAGATGTACCACACTGTTGCCTGCAGTACTAGTCTTCAGACATTCAGAGAGGAATTTACTAGAATGACAGCTTCTTATAGGCCAGGATTTCTTTGTTTCCCTCTTAAAGAATCAGGGCACCTGAAGAGGAACAGGAAAAAACCCCACCGATTCAGTCACAGCTCAGTTGTGAATTTACCCACACCCAGGGGTGCAAGCATGAAAAGCATCTGTCAACACTGTAAACATGAAGGACAAATACAGAAACTTTGTCTGCCTCCAAATTTCTCCAGAGGAAAATCAATCAATATGAAAACTGGAGACCTGGATAAATAGGCTAGTGACCAGGAAAACACTAATGGATAAGAAACTGAATTGCCACTGCACCAGATTTGAATATAGACCTTTCAGTTCCTGAGCAATTTGTCCATGTGAAAAAAGAGTAAATATGACCATGTGAACTAGCTGTGCTTCTTTGGAAAGGATAATGTTTGTCTCTTTAGAAAATTGTTCTGTTTTCTTTTCCTAATGTTTAATGCCAGAGACCGATAGTGGGAAAGTTGAAGTGACTCCTCAGCTCTGTGAGCAATACATTTACAGCGAGCATCTCTCCTATGAGAGTTTAACATGAGAGGAAACATATTTGATGAGAAGATTCTGAGATCAATTCTGAAGTACAGCCATATACAAAGCAATGTGAATAGGAAACATTTTTTACAATTTTGACTGTCAGAGATGAATAATTATTCTGTTCAAGCTGAGAAGTGTAGGCAAGACAGACAACTGTTTGCCAGTCCATACACATACAAAAAGGATGGTGATAAATAAATTCAAAGATTATTCAGATTTAAAAATTTCAAAGTTTTTAATTCCCTACCCAAGGTAGGGTAAATATGCTGAAATGGAACCTCAAGCTATAAACCCCAGCAAGCAGATCAGGGACAAACCTAATTAGCATCTGAATAAAGCATTAAAAAAAATTCTGAACACTTTAGTAAGTGATACTGGTGAGTCAGCAAATTGTACTGTCCTCTGTTAAGACTTCATACAATACACTTGAGTAAGTTCTTAGTTTTAAGAATGTGTATGTTCCTACTCCTACTTAGAAAATAGCTTAATGCTTGGCAACATTCCTTATTTAAGTCAATAACATGCTTGAGTTCTTCACCATAAGTCGAACTTCATATGAATTCACATATTGTATGAGCCAACAAATCCGTATACCGATACTAAGCCACTGGAAATAACAAACTTTCAATAAAAACCCATGTAGCTACAAAAAGCTATGCTATGTTTTATGTAGGTCTAGGAATATAGCCCCTTATAATCTGGAAGCTAATAGCTGCATCCCTGATTTTGATTTGAATTTCTGTCATGCCTTGTATTCAAACAATATCTCTTTCATTGTGGAAATATAGCGTTTGAAGGAAATAATTCTGAAATGAAATTTCCTCAATATTTCCATTTCAGGGAAGATTTTGACAAATAATTTATATCAAGGTTTGTTTTTTTTTTTTAAACATTCCCTAAGAAAATGTTTTTTGTCTCCCACCTCTATTATTTTGAAAACGCATTTTAATCCAGAAGCAATTTATCCACATTTTGACATATTTGTTGAACTCTGTCAAAATTTGTAAAATTCTTCACATTTCCAGAGGTGGTGAGGTCAAGTTGATGTAAGGGAGTGCAATTTCCATAAATTTAAGTTATTCTGTGGGGTTTTACTAGCTATTCAAAAGAAAAAGGGATTTAATACCCCTATTTAAGGCTCTTCAGACAAAAGCACATGAGAAATTACTAATTATTAAGTAATATATATAATACAATTAAAACCATGCATAAATCAGAGATGTTCACTGGATCTAGGTAAGTAAATGTAGTCTTGCAATATAACTAGATCTTCATTTTACTCTCTGTGTCTTAGTTGTCCATCATTGAAATACATAAATATAAAGTAAGTAAGTATAAATAATTGTCTTCTACCATGCAAAGTAGCTAATTACATACATGACTTAGAGCTGTTCATTCATTATGATGGGAAAATATTTAAGTATAAAATGGAAGAAATATGTATGTAAATATAGGTAGATCAAATATATAAGCTGAATCTGTATTACCATTTCCCAGCCACCAGAAGCCAATTCTCTATAATGCTCAACTGCAAGGATAGTCCATGGCATAGTTTTGCCTGGACTAAGGGTGAGGGATTCAGCCTGGCTGGACACCAGATGTAAACCAAAAGCCTCTCCCTCCTCAGCTCAATAGGGGAGAAAAGTTGCAGTGAAAGACTTGTGGGTTGAGACAAGGACAGGGAGAGATTGCTCACTGATTACTGCCTTGCCACGAACTTCATCCTGGGCTTTAGGAATGTGGGATCCCTGCCACTGGAGACAGTCCTCCACAAACGTCTCCAACATGAATCTTTCCCACAGGCTGCAGTTCTTCACAAATTTCCACATAGTGCAGACCTTTAGGCTGTTCCAGCATGAGTCTCCATGGGGTCACAAGTCTTGCCAGCAAACCTGCTCCAGAATGACCTTCTCCCTCCATGGCGCCCCAGGTCCTGCCAGAAGCATTCTCCACTAAGGGCTTCCTATGGGATCACAGACTCCCTTGGGCATTCAACTGCTCTAGTGTTGGACCCTCCACAGGCTACAGATGGATCTTTGCACTTGGGCCCTCACAGACACAGAGGGACAGCCTCTTTCACCATGGGCTTCACCATGGGCTGCAGGGGAGTACCAGCTTTAGCAAGTGGATCACATCCCCCTTCTCCTTCTCTACAGACATGGGTGCCTACAGAGCTGTTTCGCTCATGAATTATCACTCCTTTCTCAGGCTGTTGTTTGCACTTTACACAGTAACTTTTCCTCCTTCTTAACTCTGATATCCCAAAAGCACGACCACTGTCACTGATGGGCTCGGCCTTGGCCAGTGGTGGATCCATCTTGGTGCTGGCTGGCATTGGCTCTGTTGAACATGGAGAAATATTCTGGCAGCTTCTCACAGAAGCCACCCCTGTGGCCCCCCCCCCCCCCACATCAAAACCTTCCCATACAAACCCAAGAAACACTTTTCAGAATTACTTCCAAGTGTGTTCTGGGAGATACTGTAGTAGAAGGAGGATCCTTAATTAGAATGTGGCCATGCTGTTTGGAGAGTAAGAGAATTTAATAATATGAATGCAAGCTGTTCTATGCCAGCTGGCCCCAACAGCAAACAACAGTCCTAGACATATTTAATTTACAAGCCTAAATGTAGCTTTTGTGCTCTTCCAAAGTGCTCATGCAGTAGTATATTCCTTAACAAAGGAGAATAAGCACCACCTTTTTAGAGGGAAAAAAAAAACCCCAAATGTTTAATGAAAATTGTATAATTTTGTAGAACAAAGGAATATCAATATATCTTTCCTCAAGCAAGATAATTCAACAACCATGAAAATCAATACTAAGTTCAGATGTCCTAAGTGAAGACTGGGGTTTTCTTAAGATTTCAACAGGATAATTGCATATTTATTGAAACAGTTATTATTATTCTTTTTATGGGAAAAATTGTTCCATCATTTATTTTTAGTCTAATTAAAGTCTTAAACAGTCTAATTAAAACACAAGAAACAGCTATTATTGGTCTAATTGCAATGAGAGCAATATTAATAAATCATCGACACAGGGAAGATATGGGCTTCCTAATATTAACCATTTTTTTCTGAGATTAGGCTCCTAATTGGCATACCTCTGAGTCACAGCGCCTTCAGGTTCATTCCTCCCAAATAGGTAAAGAGGAGTCATCAGCTTCTTTAGGTTTTTGGCCAGGAGGAATATGACACTCATAGTGGAAGTTTATCAATTTTGGTGCACTTGGGGCTCTTTTTATGAGGCTTTTTATCACTATTTTCTTATGTATTCTTTTTCTTTTTTTCCCTTGGTTTCCATCAAGAATTTCTCTGCTTGTGCTTCTTAGCTGTTATTTATAGCAGCACTATACTTTAACCAAAATAATATAATGGGCTAATGTTGGTTTTGATTTATTTTTTATTTGTTTGGGGGAGGGGAAGTTTGGCTAGTTTGGTTTTTTGTTGTTGTTGCTTGAGTTTGTTTTATTTTTTTTTGTTTGGTTTGGTTTTTGTCATACTGTGGGATTTTCAGACCTTTAGCACAGAGGATAATCTCAGAGTTAAGCCAAATCAAGTTGGGCAATAGTCACCTTCTCCCAGATAATTACTGTAACAGTTAAAACTAGCAGCTCAGACTCAGACATGCCAGACAAGTCCTGAGGGCCTTCTTTATCAGGTCAATAATATGACTGCAGTAGGAATAACAATATCATATTTTCTAACCCCCCCAAAGTAGAAAAAAATGCCTTCTGTATACTCTGGGGGCAGGAGTTCAAACTGCAATGCTGAAGAGAAACATAAGAATCCTGTGGGCTCCAGGGAAAAAGAACAATATGAGAATACTTTTCCTTGATTTCTATTATTGCTCTTTCCTCAGTGTCTAACAATGTAAAATGAATATGAAAACTTCATGCAAAAATGCAGCTCAAACACTCTGATTTTAAATGCAGGGAAATCAATAGCTAATTTTTCATTTACCTTCAAATGTTTTAAATAAAGAGCTGAACTAACAACAAATAAGAACTTTTTGATTGGGTGATTAACTGTAAGTCCAAAAATAAAATTGTATTTTGAAACCTCAGAATGATGAGCCTATGTTAATTAATAAGCCATGTGTGAGTATATACTTTCTTTCTGTTCATAATTCATTTTAAACTTTCTTGCTTCTAAACTCTTTTTCCATTTCCAGGACATCTGGTGCCTAAAAATCACAGCATAACAGCTCCAGAGTTTCTCATTTTGTAATTAAAGAAAGCCTGGATTTTTAGGTCTTGCTGTGAAGATCACAGTATGTGTTTTTATGAGTCTGGCATATCCCTCTCACTTACTAGCCTGGTTGCAATTTTTTTATCTTCTCATAAGCTCAGAGCTGATAATTCACAGAGTGTTTGTGATGCTGTGAAGGGACCTAGTTCCTTAAAAAGCTGACCTTGGAATCGGTTTTGAGGGACAGGATCTAAGACAGAGGGAAGACAGATTGTGAATCTCAGCAAGATACAGAACATAGATTATCCAAACAATCCACGTTGGATCTGAAGTATAGACACCTGAGCCAGATTTCCTTTATGGCCAATACGGAGAACTACATTTTTTATACCAACTTAAGATACTATAGGTACCAGCTTGTATGTATTATACTAACTTATATCCAAAGCAGATTGCAAGAATAATGACTGAAAATTGTTTCTCTTTGTTGAATGTTAAGGTCCCTAAAGTTAGTGACTAAGAGGTAGATGTTTCTTCTCTAGATCTTCAGATTCCTGCTAGACTCTGATATGGCCAAGGATGCTTGTATCTCTATTTTGTGCAAGTATGGCATTGCTAAATGATTTGAGTGACACAAACTGCATTACAGGATAGTTTTCCAGTGTATGTAGTGTGTTTTCTGGACACAACTCAATTTCCTGTTTGTCATGACATTTTCTCTTTTGTAAAAGATAAAATTACTTTATACCTGTGAAACCAGAAGAAAAATTCAAGTTAGTTTAGATATTTTCATTCCTTACCAATTACTCAAAAACTTAAAGTGATTAATGTTTTTCCTCCCACTCTCTTTTAGAAGTTCCTCTCAATTTATTAAAAAAGCCCCAAAACATAATTGCCCCCACTAGAATACAAGGACTAAAAACTTGCAGTAAAAAACAAAAAGGAGTTTGAATTCCATTTTTTTAGCTTTTTCCATCTTTATATAATCAAAATCCAAGAGGAACTTTAAAAAGCCAATTTAAATATATTGTCTATGGGATCATTTTAAAAATTGGTAGTGTTTGTGATTAACATTCAAAGCTGTTTGATTTAGGTTGTCAAAACAATGACAACAGTGACAGAATCTTCAATTTATCTTTCACAAAACTTTTTTAAGCACCCTCTGGAGATTTACAAATACATTTAGAAACAAAAGTAAGGTAGGATTTACCAAGAACCATAAATGGTAATTTTCTAAGTGAAACTTCTCAGCTACTGTCAGTTACACTGTGTAGATAAGTGTTCCAGCTTTATATATGGTGATCATGCTCAGCCTGTAGATACGGGAAGTAATATAATAATATCTGTATGTTGTCTCCAGTACTCTAGTAACAATCTTCAAGATGTTCTGATTCCTAAGAATCCTTTCTTACAGAGCCCCATTCATTGTCATAAAATACCACACTCAAAAGTAGGAATAATTCCTTACACTTCACCCCAGATAAAGTTTCTTCAGCAGAACTACTTTTGCATCATTACACAACAACAAGAAAAAGTGCCCTGCTCCCTTCCTACGCTGTCAAGAAAATAAATTTCCTGTAGGAAAATATTTTCTTAAAAATAAATTAATGTATTTTGAAGGGGATAAGCAGATTTTCAGGATGTAATTTTTTTTGGTAGATCAAGCTCAAATAATTCCAAATGTATTTAAATCAAGTTAAAATCCCCACCAGTTCCTTATTTTCCTTATAGAAGTTGCTTTTCCTCAGATTTTTTTTTTTTTAAATAAGTTCAGTTTTATTAAGGCAGCACATGAATAACAGTATGTAACACTCACTCTAACAGACACTATCATTGCTGGCTTAATCATTTTTAAGGAATTAAAAGAATATTTGCCTGTCTCAAACACTGTCAAGTCCACAGAAGGAACTGTGGCAAGATAAGCCACCACAATGGAAAGTTGAGATAAGCACAGAAGGGAGGACTTTGCAACAGGAAGATGCTAATTCCAGGCCTGGTGGAGATGAGATCTGGTTAGCACATCCTGGTTAATGCATCCAGACAAAAATCCCCACTGTGGCAAACTGGGAAGGAAGGAACTGCTCGTACACATTCCACCCCAATTTTCGGGAATAGTATCTGTGACTGCTGTGCGGATACCCAGAACTTGGACTGTATAAAGGTGGCACCCCCAGAAGAATGACTTCAGAACCTCCACCAGCAAAAAGCCCAGGATGAGGAAGGACCAATGGGACCAACTGCATCCATGAGTGATGATAAATAAAATCCAAGTTACAGACTTAAGCATACCACCTCATTCTCAGCATATTACAGACAGAGGCATCTCTCACTAGTTGGATCACAATGCCATTATTACAGTAATAACCTTAAACTGCTTCAAAGAGTAAGGAAATAGAAATAAAATTGTGGAACACTTCTTTTTTTTTTTTTTTTTTGACACATTGAGTATTTTGGAGGGCTGAGGACTACATAAAGTAAATCATACCCAGGCTTTTCAAATCTCGACAATATTAACGCAAATACCTGAGAGTTTTGTGCCATGTAGGGTTTCCCTCTATCGTATTGCTAAGTAATAAGAGAAATACAACATATTTCTAGCTGATCTTGATATTTTCAGTATTTCTTTCTACTGGCATGATTAATTTGTCCTCAGCATCACTTTTCTGTCTATCTAAATATTTTTTTCCTACTCTAACTATTAAAGGGTAGGAAATAAACATTTTGAAGGGACTTGAGGAAAGTCAATCCTCTGTAATCTCCAGAATTTGCCAAGAATACAGATGATTTCAATCCTGTTTGTTTTTGTGGGATTTCCAAACCAATGCAATTACAGAAATTGCTACTTTTTAATTATATTCGAAATGCATATGTGAGACAGGGAATCCAACAGCAACAATGGCACCAAAGTAGTGTAAACTATTTCCTCTGAGTCTTGTGAGAGAATTCCTGTTCAGAATTAGGTATTAAACCCGAGCGGCTTTGTGGAATTGCAAGATATTTCATAAAGCAATTGCAGCAATATAAGGAATCTTTTTTTGCAACTAAAGCAAATTTTATTATCCTACACTTCCATTACGGTTGTGGTCAAAATTTTTTTCACATATTTTAAACTTCTCATAGGATTTAATCTTTTCCCTTATAGACACAAATTGTCCTCTGAGCATGAAAAAAGACTAGAAAACAGAATTAAACCAGACATCTAACTTTATGCATTTGAAGATAGGTGAAATAAATGGTATTCAAAATGACTTAAGAATATAGTGTAGATTTTTTAGTTGATGTAGAGATATTGAGAATAATCAGTTATTAATTCTGACATGTCATCATTCAGATTACTGATCACTATGATATCCCAGGTAAGATGAGAAAAGGTATACAATAGTTTATACATAGGTGGGAAAATGACAAAAATAGCGTGTTTTTAAGGGAAAAAAAAAAAAAAAGAAATATGTTGTTGCAGTTTTCAGCACTTCTAGAGTAGTTTGTAGAATCTTAGAACCATTAAGGTTGGAAAAGACTTCCAAGATCATTGAGTCCAACATTTTAAGCCTGTTGGCTTGTAGGTGTGGCACTTAGGGACATGGCTTACTGGTGGATTTGGATAGTGTAAGGTTTGTGGTTAGACTTAATGATGTCAAAGATCTTTTCCAACCTAAATAGTTCTATGGTTCCAAACCCAAACAAGGTTAATCCCATCATTCATTTTACGTCACTCCCAGAAGTGTCCAGGCCTAGGCTGGATGGGGCTTTAGAAAATCTTGCCTTGCGAAAGATGTCCCTTCACACGGCAGGGGGGTTGGAATTAGAGGAACTTTAAGATCCCTTCTAACCCAAACCAATCTATGGTTCTGTGATCACATTCATTCATCAATATACACTTTCCTTACCCTGGGAAAGTTATAACCCATTTGAGGAAGGTGATAATGTATAGATATTTCTAAATTACAAGATGCTACATTTCTGATTGACCTTTTGTAGCTGAGCATTTTTATGTTATCTCTTCCTCCTTGTTGAAGGAGAATGAACTATGACGAACATGCGCTAGAAACAGAAGAATGACCTGGAATGAATGGAGACATTTTACATGTGTAACTATTAGGAAATTATGAGTTCAAAGGCAGAGCAGTGATGAATACTGAAACAATGAGATGAATGACCATGACTGACCACATATGTGTGTTGAATTTTCCCCAACAGTAAAGTTTAATGGAATAATTTAAATCTTGGTTAAGATTGCTAAGCCTGTATGCATAGCCTAGTTTCTGACTAGGGAATGGGTATAGAATGGTGAAATTACCTACCACATACTACAGTTTTTTCTTGTGTTTAAGCTAAACAAAATAATTGTATTAGATAAATCTTAAGGCTCATGGGAAGAGAAACTTTAAAAGGAGGTTCAAAATAAAAGTAGTACAAAACAAAAAAAAAAAAAAGCTGGGGATGCCAAGATGGCCATTAGTATGACCTTATCTTTGCCTGTATGTTCTACTGCTCTGTTCCAGGAAACTTTTAAAGATGGTAAATAGATACAGGTTACTTTAGCATTATTTCTTCCAAATATCATCCAGCAATGCTTCTGGGCATTGGAAAAATCATAAAAATAAAAATGCATGAGTTTGTGGGAAGACAAAGCTCCATGGAATGTTTCTGAAATTATTCTAGAGAAATGATAATTTTAAATTTTATTGCTCCTTGACTGACCTAACTGGAATGTTCAAACAAAATGTAACAGTAACCTCCAATTGAAGTAGAAGGGGAATGTCAGTTATCAATTTAAAAAAAAAAAAAAAAGAAGAACAAGAAGTCTAGGGAATAAGTGTGCCAATTTCTAATAAGTGCCGGACGATATCTTACAGCATATAGCAAACAGAGATGTTATATGCACCTAAAGCCTTGGAAAGTCAAAATAGACTATACAGCTGTCATTTTTTCTGTTCATATAAAAGACGCAAAAAAAATACTTTCTGTCTACTTATCTATACACATTGGTGTAATTTAAAGGGAAATTTTTTTGGCTTTTCTTCTAATTCTTTGTATGTGTCTGTTCTGCTGATTTTTTTGATAATGTGCATCTTATATCCTGAAAGAGGACAAAATACAACAGAAGATTTTTATTGCTGACTTCTGGGTCATTTTTACCTGAAAACTAACGCTATCACTAAAAATAGCAAATGCAGTGTTACATCTCTATTCCCTCAGCTTTTCCCTTCCAAGTCTTTGTATAAAATGACATATTATGAAAAGGCTTCTATACACAGAACTGCATTCAATATATATAAATTCAATATATATAAATAAGTTTTATTGAATTTTCGAATGTGAAGGAACCATGATATATATATCTGTAAGACTGAGTTACAATTTTCAAATGCACTCTTATCTTTCAACTTTAATCTTGAAACAGATATTTCTCATTATACTGAATGTATTCTCCTGCTACAGAGAGGCCTGTGATTACAAGGTATATATCACCCTATAGGAATCTTGACAGTTTGCTTTAGTCTGCAAAACCCCTCACTTCAAGATATTACCTAATTTGAAACACTATCTAATTTTAGATATTTCAGTAATAACAAAACACTTCACCTGCAGTCTTTTCCATTATTTCTTTTCTATTCTTTCAGTAATGAATCCTGTGAATCCTGGGTTTTGATGAGGTTTTTTGGGAGGTTGTTTTGTTTGTTTTGTTTATTTTGGTTTGGGATTTTGTTTATTTGTTTGGGTTTTTTCCTTTGTTTTGGTTTTCTTTTCTGAAGCCTGTCAATGTATTCAATTCTTTAAAATTAAATTCTAATTTTAGCCCTTTTTTTGTACTTGTATTCTGATATCTGTTTTTGAATGTGACAAATATTTTATTTCAGAAGATTTTCCTCAGCAAAGTTTATGTCAAAGAACTTGCCCTACAATTTAATAGGATTTTTTTTTAACTGAACACAAATAGATCATTTAAATTGGTATAAGAAAGCATAAAATCTTTCTTTTTTCTTTTTTATTTTCTTAGAAAAAGTTTACATATGTTTTGGTGGCCAAGTCATTAATTTTTTTTCTATTTTATATGTACATTCAAATCTTTAGGCTAGTCTTCATATTCTGTGGGTGAATGGAGTATTATCACAATTAAGACGTGTCGAACAATCTGATGGACAGCAGGTGAGTGAGTTATTTTGACAGTTTGACAATTTATGTGTGTGCTGCAGTTGTAACTTCCTGCCTCTGCCAGGCCAAAGAGGAGGAGGGGACAAGTCTATCTGTGCCTGTGTCTGCTGTGAGTCCAAATGTGCGGGCTGCTGGGGGCAGAGCCTTGTCTGAGGCTGTGTGACACATTGTGTGTGTGTGTATGTGTGTATGTCTGCAGGCTGACACATGTACAAGTGTCCCTCCGTGTGTGTACACCAGGCTGGGTTCCAGCAGCACGCCAGAAGGGATTCCAGGAAGGAGCAACCAGAAAAGGTCATTGTTTCTGATGTCCCTTATCTATGTCCTCAAATTCATTTCTGAATTTTCTAAGTGACAGCTCTAGAAAAAGAGGAAAGCTCTTTGATGTATTGTAAATTCAAACAGAACAGAAATATTTCAAATACAAAGGAAAATAATGATTCAGAGAAAGATCTGACATACTACATCACCTAGCTTAAGCTTGAACTTGAGGTTTAGTAAAACGGACCAAGAATATGCCAAGATTTAACACACCTGTTTTTAGCTGTTGAAAAGTACAGTACTGCAGTCCCATCATTGACATCCCTTCTAAAAGTCTGCAAGAAACATTAGATTTTTAAAATAGAAGTAATTTAAATCTTCAGGTGTCTGCACACAACCAATCAACCACAATTCTTTCTGCAGTCAATATATGACCAGTGAATAATTTACCCTATTTTAAGGTAGGCGTCTAATTTAGGTAGAATGAAGTACCCCCTGAGGTGCCTATTTCTCTCCAGACAATACAGAAAATGAGAAGAAAACAGCATAAGTTAGATATCCAACCAGCCACCTAAGCTGTAATACAATCTAGTTGCATAAGGTGAATTGGCTCCTACCTTCAAATTTTATTCCTTTTAGATTTCTGTAAGTAGAAGAAACACAAAGAATATAAATATAGCCCCAAAGCCTAACCCAGTCACGATATTTTTTGCTAGTTTCTAACACAACATTTAACTTACTGCTAGTTCTAGCAGAACTGTGAGGCTGTGAGAATATCATAGTCTGAATGGGAAATTGCCATGCATTTTGAAGACATTGATCACCCCTTAAACTATCACCTACTTTGGTATCCTCTTTTGCTACAGTTGCTCTTTAGTTTTCTAAAAGTAATTAATTCCAGTTTAATTACACAAACAAGGAAGCAAACAAATAAATCATTTTGGCATGAAAAGGTAAAAAAACCCAATCAACAAGCAAACACCCTCTCCCCCTGCCATGACTCAGGGATGTAAGCTAAAAATTAAATATTAAAATTCTCATTAAAAGAATAAAACAACATATAATGAATGTATTTCCATCAGGGAATTAGGAAAAGCTGCCACCAGAATGAAATATTGTCACTTGTTCATCGTTTCCTATTCTCCTCCCAATGGTGTAAAATATATTCAGTTCTCAATCAGAAAACATGGAATGTATGGCAATATTCTATTAAATTACCCTTTTTCTTCATTGCACAAAATACTTTATAATTGTACTTATTTGCTTCAAGTCCTAATGTTCATGTACAACTTGCTCATCACTGTAGCTCAATATGAGATTTACATGTTTTTAATAAAAATAAATCTGTTGTATGCCAGATTATTTTATTGAGAACAATAAAGCTTTCTTATCACTGACTTAATTAATGCTTGCTTTTCCTGTACTTTTCTCATTATACGGACTATTGATTCTGGTGGCAAATATAAGGAAGAGTTAAAAGCAGTTACTACCAAATGTTCAAATGTCTCTTTTTTCTACCATGTTTTGGTAATCACACATTAAATAATCCCATAGTGTCCTAGGTAAAAGTATAAAATTTATGAGTTTCATTTTATTTACTTTTTTAAATAAGACATAATGGTTTTGCATTGTTGAAGAATACTTTTCTGTTAAAAGAATGTTCTTAACAGAATGTTTTGACAACCTCTACTTAATAACATTTCAGAAAATGGCCTTAATTCCAGAAGAGAATTAAATATAAGAGCCAAAAAGAGGTTTGCACGATAAAGAATCATAAGATTATAGGGCAGCTACTTACAAACCAGGCTGGATTATGTCTTGTGTCACAGTCTCAGCAAAGCTTTGTGACAATCAGAATACGTACCATCCATGAGTGATGTCCTGACCTGAGAAAGACTTAATATATTATTAGTTCTTTGACAAATCAGTAGTAGAAGAGACAGGAACAAAGATATATGTTTTTCTACCAGGTAACACGTTTCCTTTTCTATGGAGGTTAGTATTAATTATAGAATAATGGAATCATTTAGGTTGCAAAAGCCTTTAAGGTTGTTGAGTCCAACCACAAACCTATCACTGCCAAGTCCATAGCTGCACCTTGCCAGTAAGCACAATTCAACTACACGTTTTAATGCCTCCAGATATTCTGATTTGACTACTTCCCTGGGAAATCTATTCCAATCTTGACAAGTCTTTTGGGGAAGAAAAATTTCCTAAACCTCCTTTACTCCAGATTAAACAGGAACAACTCCCTCAGCTGCTCCTCATAAGACCTGGATGCTAGACCCTTCACCAGTTCTACCGTCCTTCTCTGAACATGCTCAGCACCTCAATGTCTTTCTTATAGTGAGGAGGGTCAAAACAAAACACAAGTTTTGCTGCCTCATCAGTGCAGCAGGACCTGGAACTTTGCCTTATTGAACCTTACACCATTGGGCTCAACATATCAATCCAGCCTGTCCACCCTTCTTTACTGCAAGGGTGACCGAGCACTAGCACAAGCTTCCAATGGATGGTGTAGAGTGTCCCTCCTTAGATGTATTCAAAAGCCATCTGGGCACAGTTCTGGGCAACTAGATCCAAGTGACCCAACTTGGGTATGGTTTTGCATCAGACAATCTCCAGAGGCTCCTTCAAACCTCCTTGTTGTTCTGAGATAGTGATGTGTAGATCTATCTACAGAAATATTCCACTGTTTTTATGTTAGGTGATATCTGAAGTCATATGATATGAATCCATTTTTTACCGAATATGTTGTTTTTCCATAAAATTGCATTCTGTGTCATACTATGGTAGAGATTCAGGTGAATATTTAGGTAAGATCAAATTCTGTGTAATTTTTACCATCATCTCAATAAAAATAATATATTTAACAACTGCAGACTTCTTAAGGGACAAATGTGTACAACACATATGGTGAAATGAAGGAAAACATGAAGAAATATGAATTCCAGGATGACATTTAAATGTGAAGTAACCCCATGCAATTTTTAATGGACTATGGACTCTGAGGATGATTACTGTAATTCTACATTGCTTAGGTTGAAGTGAGTCATATTTAATAGGGTTCAGTTTATAGAAACCATGGATTCTATGGGATTGCAATATAGCAGGCAGGATCAGACAGTGGTAAGACTAATAGTAGATCCTACTGAAGAAAGAGGTGAAGAGTAAGGCATGTGATAAATGGAGTAGTCAGTAACTGAAGAGTTATATATTAAATCATAGTGAAAATAATTTTTTAAAATAGTGATTTATATATTTAATAGTGCATGATGTGGTTCTAGGATGTCCCACACAGGGCCAGGAGTTTGATTCAATGATCCTGATGGGTCCCTTTCAACTCAGCACATCTTGTGATTTTATGACAATGTAAGAATAAGGAACAGTCCACAGATATTTCAGAGATAATGAAGTAGGAGTATCTTTTCCTGTATATCACAGTATTATTCAGATTTTTTTTCCAGAAAAGAAAAAGATATTACATTATTACCCTGACATATTAGGGTAATATGAGCAAGCTGAAGCAGTTTCACACATAAAATAAGCTAATCTACAAGGAAACATGAAACATTACAACAGGTTGCTAAATAATAGATAATTGATGAAACCACTGATTGGTATGTTGAATATCCATTTTGGCAGTAAAGAAAAACAAATATTACAATGTACAGACAGAATCCCAAACCTCTCAGAGTTCAAAGAGGATCTGGACAATGCTCTTAGTCATAGAATTTAGTTTTAGGTAGTCCTGCAAGGAGCAGGGAGTTGGACTCAATATTAATTGTTTCCTTCCAACTTGATATATTCCAGGATTCTATGATTCTAATTTAATTAAAGCATCTTTTATCTCACCATCAGTGATATTTGATTTCTCTGGTCATATTTTTTAAAGTAAGCAAGAAAATCCCTTACATGGTGGAAGGAATTGTGTCTGTCTAGAAACTGGGAGAAACCAGGAATCTAAAACTCTGAATAAAATAAAGTAATATTTGAATACATTTTTATACATAAAAATATTTTTTATGGCTGAGTGGTTAACTTCAGACCTTTATATGCAAATTATTATACTATTGGTTTTGCTTAGACATTTCAATGTAACTTTTAAAAACCAAACAATTAAGAGTCTAATACTTTACAATGCAGTAACTGTCTTAACATAGAATATGGAAAAAATATAGTTATCTTAAAGCTGGCTCTGGGAAAAGCTGGCTTTTCTATTTACTCTATTGTAGTCTAAAATGATTCACATGTTTAATTTGAAACTCATAGGAGTTTGCCTAGCCTGTAGCCCAGTAGATGCAAGGTTGCTTTGACTCTGCTTTTGCAGCAACATCACCAACAACAAGCAGAGCCTGTGTTCCTGGTGGATGTGTCCATACTCATAGGCACAGCGGACATACTCATCTGGCCACACACAGGGAGAAGACATTACCTTACAAACACCCAAATGATTACCAACAGCACTCACTCGAATGTGAGTCGCACTAATGGCTCTGTCCTGTTCCTTGTCTCTGGCTGATCAGGAGTAAAGTCTAATACTTATGTACATGTACGTGTATTTGCACGTACAAGCAAAATATGGATTGCAACAATAACTGGCCAGTAGCTAGCCTCAGACCCCCAGCCTCCCCAGCCACTAGGACCTGGATGTACTCTTCAATTTAAGGTACTCATATCTTTTCTCATTTACTGCAGAACCACAGAATGGCATATCCACCAGCTGGTGCAGATCTACAGTGCCCGAAGTAGCCAATTCTCAGATCCCCGTCTCTACAGTACTTGGTTTAGACCTATGGTCACTACAGCAGCTGACTCTAGTGTGTTGACCCAAAACAGTGATATCACCATTGATAGCTTCTAGATCATTCTAATTAACCTGTGACTTTGGCTTACAGTTTGTAAGTGCTACACACACAGAGTACAGAGCGCATCTTCACTTCGGAAACCCTATCCAATGCTGACAGGTATCTACGTGCCTCTGCAGAAGGTCATGGCCTCTTGCAGCTTCTGTGTCATATGTGCCAGACCTATCACGTGAATGTCTTAAACACTCTAAAATATTGCAATGTGTAGGCAACTAAATCCCACAAAAACTCTCGAATGACTGTTATGGGTGTGGGGTCCCATTATAGTTACTGAAGTCACAAGATGTAATGTTGACAAGAAATATTAATTTTAACCTTAGTTGTCTTCATTCATTGAGTCAATTTGTCATCCAACTCCATTTTCTAAGATGATTAGGAGAATTACTTAATAGCAGGTCAATCAATGACAGTAGACTGTGAAGAGTACCCTAAATCTATACAACTTCATGTATTTACTAGAGTTTAACCCTACATTCTTATTGTCAATTATGGGATATGTAGTTCACATATAGATACCTACATTTAGGCCTCTTTTCCTTTTCTTTTTTTTTTTCTGTTTATATTTCAAAACAGAATTCTAGCCACAAGGCCAAGGAGCATCCTGTCTCCATCTTACACAAAATCCATTTAACATCGTGTGCATAGCATCACCTGATACTTGTCAATCAGTAAATCAGCAGATCACACCTTTTACATGTCCTGTTGATAATGACACCTAGAGTTAGAAGAAAATTGTCCACTTAAATAAAGCCTATATGTATGTCTTGCAGTAACACATGATACATTAGAATTTGTTTCCAGACCACAGGTAAAAAATTTTATTTAGTCACCTCATAACTCAGTGCTCTACCAAGTTGTTCCAACCTGTTCCTCATCATTTACATAGAATCACATCTGATCTAGCAGAAACAGTTGGAGATAATGCATTATACTTATTTTCAGTATATATATATACAGATGTTAAAAGTGGAGTTCAAAGGCAGAGCTTAGATCTCTGCCTCAAAAACCAGAGTGAAAGCAGCAGATTTTGACAGTGTCATCCTGCTTACATAGCTTAAACTGGAGACCTAAATATCCCCCATACTCTATCTAGCCATTTCCTTGCTGCTTCTTTAAAAACTAATCTGCCTTATGCATTTCTATACTTCAAAGTTCTCCATAAACCTTCACATTCTTCCTCATTATTTTGAAGTGACAGTGTCTCCCATCTTTTTGTCTGCAGTAAATATTCAGTAAGTGTTCTCCTAGTTGTTGGGGTTGCATTAGTCATGAAATTATGCTTCCCAAGACTACGTTATAGTAATTTTCCCTCCTGATCCTTCAACTTGTAATACTTTACTTCCTTACCATCCTAAAAATCTTCAGTTTTGGTCTTCTTTATCAGATGCATTCATTAAGTGATTCTGACACAGTGAGTCAAGCTTGTCTTGGCTTTGACCAAGTCCTGAATGCCTCACTAAAATGGAAACTCTTTTTCTCTGCAGATGTAATATTTTTTTTTTTTTTTTTTTTTTGGATCACAGTTAATTTTTTTCAATTTCCTCTTCTTTTGTCTTCCTCACCTAATGGAGGCTTCATTTAGTTTACTAAGGAACAAAATTTGTTGCTTATAACATATTTTTATTATAGAGGCAGAAAAACCATAACAGAATGAAAAACAGTGGCTCAAATTATTTTAATTAAGATTTTCTGTACTTCAACAGAACCAGTATCTATGCAGAGAAATATATTTTAGCTGCCAAACCTACTACTTGTGTAAGTAGGTCCTACACATGAGGGTGTCTACGATTTGTACTATGAAGTGTACATGTACAAGGGAGGGTTTTCTTTATTTTTCTTCTATCAGTTCAGGGGTTCTTTTGTTTGTTTGTTTGGTTTGTTTTGCTTTGCTTTATTTTTTTAAAAGGAAAAGAATTGACATCCTAGATGGCTGCTAACAGATCTCTTCTTCTTTAGTTTGTCTGTCCATGTCATGATTTTCAGTAGTTTATATGATATTCAGGGAAATGGAGAACAAAAGTGTACAAGTAACTTCAAAAGACCAAAAACCATAAAAATAATAAGATGCCTCAAAATCCATTAATAGAATTTCCCTCTTGAATGTACTTTGCCTTATTATTTCTGTTATTCGTTATGTTTAGACAAGATTGGTCATTTATGTTTCATTTAGTCCCCTGACATCATTGATAACACACAGACACTTAGAACTCTTGAAAGTGTGGCTACTCCGGCTTTTCAGTCCCTGACCCAAAAGCTAATGTTACAGATGGTAAGATTTCCAATAATTTCAAAAGATTTCCGACTATTTCAACATACTTTAGATCAAACACTCCTTTTGGGTTTAGGAAGCTAAATTTAGGCATCATTTATCCTCAGATAAAATGCCTTATTAAGACTGGAAAAAGACATTAGAAAGTTTTGTGTTTGTTGACCTCCAGGCAGCAATAAAAAAAAAAATCCTAAACCTTCCAGAAATGAAACTGTAAAATCCAAGTATCATGAAGTTTTTGAGTGTAGTGGGTGGTAACACAGATATATATCATAGCTTTGACGTTCATTCAAGGACAAAATAATAAAAAAGAAAAATATAATTATAACCCCTGCATGTAGGTGGACAGAGAAATATCTGTCTATTTATTTGTACACAAACGGTAAACAAGTTTTCAGAATATCAATCTTTGTGCATGTTTAGCTGGTTTAATAAACAATGAGGATAATACAACAGAAGTTGTATTACATTATTTTTTCTGATATATATCAATACCAGAAGATATAATTACTTTTGAAAGTATCTGTATAAAAATAAATTTTTCAGTCCTGCAGAATCTCACTATGGACTTGATAAATGGTTCCAGTTATAAACCACAGTCTTCATCAATGTCACAAAAACAGAAAGCTGAGAAACACCAGTGTTTTCTTTACTGCACAGTGTGTTTGATTTCCTGTTCAAGTTTAATATATTCAGATCTACCTGGTTTATCCTAAATACCCAGTTCTCGGAGATTCATTGTATTCATTAAGTTATTTATAAACCTACTAAATAAACCAAGACAAAAATTCCAAAGTAAATTACTTTGTTCTTCAATAATTTTTCATATTTAGATTAATTTGTCTGTTAATGTAGGTAGTTTTTACCACTTACGATATGGGTAAATGAGAGTGACTACTTCATATTTAGAGATTTATCGTATCTTGCTAAAGTTAAGAGAAATAAACTCAAGTTTGAGTTTTGCTATTCTGTTAACTGGATGAAGACTAATCTATTATAGTTGTTTTCCACTTCTGGAATTTATGGTGCACACCAACTAAGGCATACCAATCAGGTTAACAGACTGAATGCATATTTTCACTTTGTTATCCAGTTGCTGAGCTTTTCAACCAAAGGTGGTGAGCAAAGGAATCTCTATACTGCCCCAGGCTCATCAGAACATCTCAAACTACATGCAGAGCAACACACTATGACAATTGTCACGCAGTTCTTAAACCTACTAAAATAGCAACCACAGGAATTTTTAAATCATTTAATATATCCCGTACTGCAAGAACTTACCTTTTTAAAATTATAGAAACAGAAGGTTAAGGGGAGATCCTGCAACTGCTTGGAGCTACTTTTTTGGAGAAGACTAGAAGAATAGTGAAGAGAGCCAAATTCTCAAAGGTGCGCCATGGGAGCAGCAGTAGACAAAAGGCTGAATACAGAAATTCCTGAGTCGAGGATTTTATTTTTTTTTAACTTAGAATTATTGCTTTTGTTAATTTTTAATTCTTTTTAAATGCTTTTACTAAAAGCATTTGATATAGTGGAGCAGGTTGCTCAGAGAGTTTGTGGAATCTTCACTCCTGCAGATTTTCCGAATTTAGCTGACCAAGTTGCTGAGCAACCTCATATAACTGGATGTCCTCCAACCCAGATTATTCTGTGACTATATATGCAAATAAAGAAACATTCATATACACAGACAAAGATATTAATCACATACATTTATGCTTTCTGCTTTTTTTCAATATTTGAGAGATTTTATAAGAGATGGCATGTTTCTATAAGGATGTCTGAGTAGCTTGAATTGTTACTTGCACTTCCATCACTCTCCCAGGACTCTGAGGAACAATGGATTACATATTTCTTTGATTTAGTCAGGGGTTTTATCATATCCACTATGAACAGAGTTTTGCAATTGCATCTACTTGTTTCAGGTAATCTTTGCATACTGAAAAGATTATTTTTTTTAGGTAATCAATGAAATAGAATAAATGCAAATAACATATAATGTTAGTTTTACCTTTCTGTTAGAATTGACAGCTAGCTAGCCAGGCTATTATGAAGCTGTTTGTAGTTTGCTATACCTAGCTGAGCCGTCTTCATCTTCCAAATAAAATGCATGTTGCTAATGCTCAATGAAACTTGTTTAATGGATCAAAAAAATTTAGCAATCACCATTTAAGGCTAATTTAAGCTGTCCAAAGTTAGGGTATGCAGTGCCATTTACGATACCGCAGGGCATTCAAGATATTCACATAGATTTATCAGCTATGACACAGGATTCATGGAAGATTTGCATTGTTCTGTAACACCAGCTGGTCAAGGAACAGATACTGTGACATTTAAAAAAAGTATTTAACAGCCATGTCTGGGTAATTGAACTGAGCCTTTTAAGGAGAAATTATCCTCACCTGAGCTTAAAATGTCTTAATTTATTAACTAGTCATCTTACACTCTTTAATAAACAGCAGGGAAAAATCAGGAACTTTTATACTGAGTTTAATCTGTCTAAAAGCAGGTAACCTCTCATAATGAGATGAATCATGCCTTGGAAGATCATAAAATAGGTTTTCATGACTAGGTGCAATGTAGCTATATATATATATGTCTAGTATATGATTTGACAAATGTATTTGGAGACTATTTGTAAGCCATTTCTAGTCTTTGAGATTTAAATATATTAATTTATTCAATCAGATAAACATAAAGCCATTTGTTAAAGACTTTTCTTAGTTCTGTAACTGTTTTCTGAATATTACCAGTTTTCTGCTCTTCACTCACATGGACAAAATTTTCCTTAGTGTACTGAAATTGTCTACAGCAGAGAGCAAGGCATAAGAGGGAGAGTTCTGGGGCCCCAGGAGATGTCCTCTTTCCAGTTAGAGAAAAACATAAGCAAGACCAAATATAACTTGTCTCACAGTCTCAAACAATCTTTAAAGCCCATCTCAAAGGAAAAAAAATACATATATATATATATATAAGAAAGATGTTGAGGTTGAGATGATGAGACGAGACTGTCATGCATTCCATTACTTAACCAGTGGGAATTTTAGTATTAGCCTTAGTGTTGCTAAATATATCCATCTACTGGAATTTGAGATCACAACTACCATCAGTAGCATTTTTTTTCCAAATATTGCAATTCCCCGAAATGCTGTCATTTTCCCATTGATTTTAACAGTGTCAGACTATTGTAACTAACACTTATTTAAATTTTCCTTTCAAATTTTTCAGCTGAGGAATTACATGGAGTTGTAGCAGTTAAATACGTCTTGCTAGCATAATTAAGACTTACATTACCTTGCCAGGAATATGACTACAACAATGTAAGATCTAAAATGTATTATAAGATAAGTAAAGCAATATAAGTAAAACAATGTAGAAAATAATATTTTGTTTTCATTATATCTTATCTTTCTGTCTTAGAAATCAGATCCAAAGCCATGACACAGACTACACAATGCTATATATGATCTTCAGTGACCAAAGTAATACCCTGGAAACCAGACTTTATGTGTCTAGGAATAAATATTAAAATAATAGTTCAACACAGCTTTGGAGAAGTGCATATTCTATATGTTTCTGTTCTGGAAAACTGGCAGGTACCTTTTATTCCTTTTATTGAGTATTACCTAGTGTGTTAGGGAATTCAGGGCTAAATTCTAAGAAATAAAGCTGCTTCACAGTGTGGCCACACAGCCTGAATAGAAACTAATCCTGTGT
The DNA here is from genome assembly GCA_013397315.1 of Donacobius atricapilla. NCBI lineage: Eukaryota > Metazoa > Chordata > Aves > Passeriformes > Mimidae > Donacobius > Donacobius atricapilla. The sequence goes on from WBMY01018583.1 coordinate 70,988, forward strand.
TTCATTTTTGACAGTATAATCCCAGGGAAAAAAAAAAACCTTTCTTTTTTTCCTCTAAGATATTTTTGGTAGACATTTCTTGCAGTTACATAAAAGTAGACTCTGTATTTATCAAAAACAGTGCTAACACAATTAAATCAAATTCACAAATACTCAGCTTGAGTTATTGAAATTTAATTAGAAGTGACAGCTATGCCTGGTCTTTGGACAAAAATATGTATGAAGTTTTGAGTAAGAATTAGAAAGGAGGAGGTGAGAGAAAACTGCATGACTATGCTTCAAAATAGGGATTTGGGAAAAATTGTGTCTTTTTAACTCAACAACCTCCTCTAGACTTCCCTGCCCCAATTTCTATGTTCATATCTTTGGAATAAAACCTTAAGTAATAAGGTTATCACATACATACTAGTGTCCTTCATGTTATATAGTATCAAGTCACCCTATCTAATCTTCATAAGAAATAGAATTAATACATGTGAAAATTCCTTTATGGCTAATTTAGATAAATACTATGGATACCATGAGGAACCTTTGCTTTTTTTCTGGATTTTTTTCTACTTTAGAAAAAAAATATATATCCAACATCTAAAAAATTAATGGGTTAATTAATGGGTTATATTCATGTCAGGTTGATATTGAATCAAACTTCTGTTTCTGGAAATAGAGACTGAGAATACTTTTAATAAGGCTTCAGTCACAGAATGATAACTTTATAGTGACAAAACGCACATGCTAGCCTGTGGTGAAAAAGCTAATGCCATTCATTTTATGAATGGATGGTATGCAAGAAATCTAGAATCCTTTTTTTTTTTTTGAATTTTGTTGAAATGACTGTCAGTGTCAAAAATAATAAGCAGTCAACTTCTCTAGATTTCCTTTGAGTTGTAGAGCAGGTAGCTAAACAGTAGGATCCTAGTCACGAACTTACCTTTCCTAAGAAAATATCTGAGTGTTTACCTAATGAAAGTGATCCATTCTAGTACCTAAACTTCAGAGAATACAAAGCCTAATGTGAGCTTCCAGTTAATTTATTCATTATTTATACTCTGCGATTATAAGATTATGATGGGACAGCCATTTTCATATATCCTGACTGTCTATTGTTTAGACATTTTTGTCTTGAAGTCAGTCAAACACACAAGCCATTCAGCAGATCTGAGACTCTAAGGAAATGCCACTTGAGACTTTACCACACTCAGGGGCAGCACATCTGTCTAAATTCCTGGTATCCTCTCACACGCTTTCTTTGGTCTATTTTCTCCTTTGTCTTTTACATACAGAGCAGATTGTCCTTATTTTATTGGATGAGCTACCCAATCACTTAATGAGTTTTTGTGATTTTTTTTCTGGTGCTGTGTACTTTCACATGGTGTTCCTTGTTCGCTTCTTCCTCCCATTCAGAGAGGAAGATTATGTTCTTATTCCTCTGAAGAGGTGGCTCTAATGTCTTGGTGGAAGCCCACAGAAGGGATTACGTGCGAGAGGTAATCTTTCAGTCTTTCAACACTATATCTCTAAATCACTCTGAAGCAAATACTCTATTACCTCTGCCTCACTCTCTAGACACAATGGGAACAGAATCATTGTATCATAGAATGGTTTGAGTTAGAATGGACCTTCAATCATCTAGTCCCAATCCTTCTGCAAAGGGCAGGGACATCTTTCACTAGACCAAGGTGTTCAAAGCTCCTGTCCAACCTTACTTTGAGCATTTCCAGGAGTGGGGCATCTACAACTTCTCTGGGTACCCTGCCTCAATGCCTCACCACAGTTTCATCTGCATCTGGCACTCTTTCACTGAAATTATAAGTGTGTAAGAGCTGGGATGATTGGAGAGGCAAGAGCTAAAATCAAATTCTTAATTCCTTTAAAATGACAGCTAAATGTATCCTTCCTCTTGCCCTCTTTCATCTTGCTTGAGACACCATGTGATTCTAACGTCAGAGTTGGACCACTAGGTGGAGAGGGCTTTTAAAAGTTTGCTGTGCCTTCAACACTGAATGTAAGAAGAAAATATGCACAGGTCTGAGGCACAGTGTGTCATAAGCCTGAGGGCAAGCTTCTAAGATGAAGTTGCAGAGTACTTAAGATCATCCTTATGCAGCCCCTGTTCTGCAGGCAGGTACCGTCAAAAAGTACTGTGGGTCACTGATTTTCAAACCTGCTTGCAGCTGATAGAAGATCAGTCCCAGGCAGTACCACAGCAATGGTCAGCAATCTACCTGTAAGGCTGTGCAAGTTAATGGACCTGGTGTGGGGCACTGCAGAAATAGCCAATTTCCTGTGAGTATTGGGGAGAATACTGGTGTTATATATANGGTTTTGGTAATTTGCTAGCTCCTGTGGATTTGGCTATATTAAAGGTAACTAAGCTTGCTAGCTCTGTTCTTTATATCCTTTACTAAGACATTGTTTCAGATGTCTGTCTATTAACTATAAAAGAAGACTATTTTACAAACTCACATAGGGCTAACTTTTAAGCAGCTTAGACCTTGTAGCATAAATCCAATGTTTTATGTCAAAGGATACAAGGTAAATTTGCACATTGGCTGAAATACTTTTGTGTTATTAAGAAAGGTTTACATTGTACTTCTAACCTTGTAATGTATTCAGTTGTGGGTTTTTTTTTAATGTATACAAACCATTTTATTCACTTTTTCTAGCTGAGTTGCCTTGAACCAACTTTTTATATATTAAGATTTTCAGAAAAAAAAATGAGCTAGCAAAAATCAGTATCATCAATATGAAATTGAGAAACACTTTTTCTCAAGATTTATCTGGCTTGAAATATGTTATGGACTGTGCACTATAGAGGGTGACTGCCTTATTTTATATCTCAAGCAATACAAAATATATGTAAAGAAAGAATTTTTGGTGTAGTTTAATGCTTTCAGCTAATGGGCTTTTTAAACGGAATTAAATTTAATATTTATTATTAAATATTGAGACTCCTGTGCTGACGGGATTTTTACCCCGTCATTCCCCTAATTAGGGGTTTTCTGTCTCGCAGAGTCTGTACCAGGGTTTAAAAGATGAGATGAAACCTGTGGCTCGGTCTTCAAAGCTGTTTATTCTATTTCTTATCTCAAGGTCTTACAGCAGTCTCAGCACACTGAAGGAAAGCAGCTACAGGAACATGGACAGAGAGTCTGAGGTCGTTTTTAAAGATTTCTAATCCAATTAACTCTAAAAGAGTACTATATTTACGGTTTTGTGCCAATAACTATCACCTATTTTAGACACTCAATTTCTACATCAAATCCATTCTACCAATGTCTTTGTGCCACCGTCACAGCAGAAAATGGAGTAGACAGAGAAGAAGATGAGACAACGCCCAAAATTCTCCATCTTGCTCTGATCTACTTCCATACTAAAAACCCAAAACTACAAATTTTCACCCTGTGACAAACAAAACTACTGTCTACTTTAAATCTTTGTTGTTTTCAATTAATCTATGAGTGTTGGAAGTTTTTCCCATGGACTAAGGTCAGAGACAATGCTTTCCTGGGGTCCCAGCCAGGGTCTCAGACTCCACAGGGCAGTTTGAGGGGTTTTCCACATGCCCTGGACTCCAACACTGTGCTTATCTAAAAGTCTGCTCGAACATGGGTTTTATTCTTGTTACAAAAAGTGGTACTAAATTTCACATTTTATTAACCTTAATACTTGTCAGAGAATTATTTCCAACTAATGATAACAAAGATTACATTTCAACTAGTCTTGTTTCCTGTATTTTTATGCCTGAATTTGTAAGTTTTTTCTACATATCACACTTGCTCTGGCATAGATTCAAAACAGTTTTATTGGATAAATAAATGGAATGTCTCATTTGCTTATTTTTTTAATGTGATGGTGAACCTCTAATTTGAACCACAAAATATGTGGTTAGACTGAACAGAAGGTCAGAAATCATTACTGACTTCAGTAATAATTGCAGAATGTGGGCCAGACTAGCAGTTTTGTAAAATATATTAAATCTGATCCTAACTCAGTAAAGTTCTTTTGACTTCAAGAAGATTTGGATCAAGCTTTTGAGAAATGTTTTGTTTTGACCTGGCAATAGTGCCACGTGTTAGAGAAGACTCCTAAGGAGGATTCTGTTAAATATGTTAATACAAATAGAAGAGGTAAATTTTTATGTGTATTCCAGACTTTAGAACAATGCTAGGTATCAATATTCTCACTCATGTTACATGGTAGCTTACTGCTCATGCGACTCCTCTTAGAATCATAAGTAGCATAAATGCACCTGCTTTAGCATCTAAGGTAAGCCTGAATGTTGACATTCAAGGGAATTTTCCAAGAATACACTGATTGAAATTGTTAATGAAGGACTCATCCATAACTTCCTAGTTAACCTTGCAAACTAAAGAGCCTGCTAGGCTGCGTATCCTCTGAATATCCTGAATATTGCTTAAAGTATCCATAGTCATTTTCTTGAAAGAAAAAAGAAGACACCCCTATCCCCCAAATCCCACATAACGTATCAAAACACCCTGGAAGAAGAGTAGCTTTATTTCCTACTTTCTGAACTGTATTTTTGTGGTTTTAGCCCTGAAAAAAAGTAACTGGTTTGACTTTGCCCATCAGATAGAAAAAGACTCAGACATTTTGTCTTACATTGCAATCTGCTCGGCACTACTGTCATTCAGTAGCTTAAATTTTTGAATTTACTGCTGGAAATAGTAGATACGGATTTATTGTCATTCTCCAACCTTCCCTGTTTCAATAGCAGATAAGTTTGATAATTATTAAATAATGGATAATACATGCTGGTTTTTAGAGGATGTAGTAGGGTTTGTACAGGAATTTGAGGATTTGGGGGGCTGGGGTTTGATTTTTTTTTTTTCCAGTTTCATTTTCCATTTTCTCAGTTGTTTTTCAGATAAATCAGTTAACTCTCTTCAGTGTTATCAGTTGCAGTGGAATACATGTTTCTGTAATCAGCTTAGCTAGTCTTTACAAAAGAATGACCTATATGCTTAAATGTACCGTGGTTTAAACTTGATTGGTCTGACTTCCTTACCTTTGAGACAGTGATGTCTAGAGGCAATATAGTTCATAATCATTTCAGAAATACATCAGTGTTAAGAAAAGACCCATAAGAGATGCTCGTTGTGGGTTATCTTTTTTGTATTTCTGTAACACAATAATTTGTTTTACCAAGCTGGTTACATTTTACAACTAAAAGCTTTGCTAAATATTTTAAGCGTATACTGAGGAGGAGTTTTTGTTTCTTTGAAGACCATTCTTATACTTAATTGACTTGCAATCATTGTTAAAGTATTTTTTAAGCTACATAAAAAAGTAAATGTCTTAATGTGTTGTGTACTACAAAGTTATTAGAGTAGCTATTGAAACATTAAGGTAATATCAAAAGTTAAGTCTGTATATATCTATAATGTATCGTATTGATAGACTTTTCGTTATCAATTTACATAAATTCAAGGTAGCACAATGTCTTTAATGAAAAGTGATATTTTTCCTGAGTTTCCTTCTTTTATGCAGCTTCTCTCAAGGCAGATATACATGCAGAACAAATGCGTTTTATTTCCAGCTGACATTTAAGACACACTTTTGCCTTCTGTATTTTTCTGCTTGAATAAAACACTTATCCAATAAAATAACAGAATTTTTTCAATCTCAGTCTTGCTGTGTTTCTTTAGAACTATAACTGAAACTGTCAGAAAAATGAAAGTAAGAAAAATAGCACACTACAGACTGTAGAATAATTGGTGTTGGGAAAAAACGTAGAGAATGAAATATTTTAAAATACCTAGCTTTTTAAAAAATATATAGCTGAGGTGTTAGCCTGTGTCTTTCTTATAAAAATGTGATACAAAAGGAAAAAAGCAAAACTACTGAGAACTTTGTGAGTTATATCACAACTCTATTTTTAAAGACCCAGGGCCTTATCATGCTGTGAAGTTAATTGCAAAATCCTTTTGACATTCATGAGAACAGATCTGGTCCTTGCTACACTGAATGACATAGTATCCTGAAATCAGCAACCACTGATTTCGACCATCCCTTTTCTATATTTATCAAGAAGAGAAATTTAATTTTGAGATGTACTCAGGATAAGCCAAGGACTATTTGTCCTTCCTTCTTTAACTTCAATATCTTTCTGAAAGTTCATGTTCTAACTGATTAACAATATTTATATCACTGTATGAAATTATTTACATCAACATAAGACATTATCTGCACACACTTAAGTAAATCAAGGCAGAGCTGATCCATCTGTTTCTGCCATGTCATCTCTTTCCTAGATGTTTATAAAAAGTCCTCTCCTCTCCTCTCCTCTCCCCTCCTCTCCTCTCCTCATTCCTGTTTGTAGCTTCTGAAATATTTCCAGTAGTACATTAAGTCAAGTGACTCCCATCTGTCTGTGCACTTGTTTCTTTCACTGTTCTGTCTTTTTAATACCTACTGCGTAGTGAAAGTTAACAGGTCATGTTTGTGATATGAATGTTTGAGTCTATGGTACTCCCTTCTGCACAGTCTGTGTTTCCACTGATTGAAATTTAAGATTCTTCTCAGCTTAAGAAAAACCCACATTTACTATCCAATTTTCACACACTTTTCTTGTCTCTTGATGCATCCTTAGCCATCACTCTGGAAAAATTCTACTAGCATTTACACATACCATTTAAATATCTCTTAATTCAGATATAAAGATGTGCAAGAATTTTGCTGGTTCATTTGATTCCCCTCCCCTGCCCCCAGAGTGGATTATCTATAACATACAATTATGACTAGTACAACTTAAAAATTGGAAATTATTTTATTGCTCTTTTAGTAATATCTCTGTTTTTCTTTAGTGCTTTATCACTTAAATATATCAATAAAGCCTGTATTACTGACTGGTGCTGTGCTGAGCAGATGGAGGTCCTGTAACATGATCTCTGAAAAACATAACTGTGTCTACTGGGAAGCAAACATCTGCAAACCTGCAAATGTAAAAAATCTGCAAATGTACGGTACTAAGTATCAATTACTGATACAATATTATTCCTCAAATATTGAGATGACTATAGGGCATTTCCATTTCCAATCTTTTAAATAAAATAATTAACAATAATAAAATAATAAAAGGTAATAGAATTAAGAATAATTAAGCTAGATTTTCTAGTACAGGGTAAAGTTTTCTGTTACTTAGACAAAAGATGGCATTTTAGTGAAACTGAGTGTAACAGCAATGACAGACACACTGCTTATTTTTCACACAACCCAGTCTCTGTTTACTCCCCAATAAAACAGGAAATAACAGAAACAAGATACTACAAAGAGTGGAAAGTTTAAAAGTTTTGTTTTGATTGTCTGTTTTTGTTAATGTGTTTTTGTTATTCTTTGAAATATCTAAAATATTATCATGACGGGTTAAACTGCAAAATGGTGATAACTTATTGCTTATCTAATTTCCTTTCACGGTATTTAAAAGTATATTACTTGAGCTAGCCCTCCCAAATAGCCTAAGGAAAGAGTTATTGTTTTAGAATGTCTTTACTTAATCTGTAAAACAGAAGAAAGGTGGAAAACTTACATTTTCAAATAGACAGTCTTTTCATCTAAGTTATTCCAATAATTAAACAGTCATATAAGAGATAAATAATTTTATTTGATAAGAGAACAGAGAAGGAACAGGTAATATAGCTACTAGCTTTCATCAATGGGAAAAATAAAAAAATAAGGATCAATGTCTAACATAGTTATCTGTAGTCTCCAAAGAGAAAACAAATAATAAATGTGAAATTTATAAATTCAGCTTCTTTAAACCAGGCAGGGCAGAGCAAAAGTATGAGTAGACATATTCAGATAAACCAGAAAGTAACTTGTTATAAAAGGAATTTCTATGCTGACAGATGCTAAGTAATTTGTGGCAGAAATATCTGGCCACAAAAATATCCAGAAATTAAAGCATTTACAGTGATGTAAAAAAAGAAATTAATCTTACAGATTTAAAAACATGAGATATTTGTAACAGACATGTTGGGAATTGGGCCTCTAGTAATAGGGAATATGGTATAGTCAAACAATGTAAGCTATATTATTTATAAGACAGTGTTATGTTGATTCATAAAAATTTCATTTATTTAACTAAGAGAAAGACTATGAAGAGGTAAGGTAATGAAATTATACAACCTTTTACTACTGCAGAGAGAAAAATGTCAAGAGCTCCTACACAGACTTTCCTCTATTTATGGACAAATCACCTTCAAAGAAATGAAAAAGTGTCATACTTCAAAACTAGTGGCAATTATTTTTTGTATTAACTGTCTTCCAGAGTGACTGGGGTGAAGCATAAACCGCAGAGTTTGTTCAAAGATCAAATTTGATCAATCATGAGATAAGAAGAATTTCTTCAGATACATTTCTTTATTGAAAAAACTTGGAATTGATCAGCAGAAAACAAAACATAACTCTCGTTCGGGGTTTAAGACACAAAACATCTAGGGTTTTTTTTTTTTTCTTTTAAATTTTCCTCAATGTGTGTATTCCTTGGATATTTTCGAATCACAGTGGAAATAATTTGCTACTGAACACTGATCTGTTCAGTGTATTATCAGGTTTGCAACTATCAAGACCTAGTATGGCATCAATATATAATGGTCTTAATTAGACTTTTCTTATTGTATATTGTGCTGGGCTCTGATCTTTTCTATGTGTATCAGTTTACTTTTGCACCTCAATTACTCCCTTAAAATTAGATATTCACAGAAACAATTTTGAGGTTAGTCCTTGGACATATCAGACATTATAGGAGATCATTTTGTTTTGGTTTATTCAAATACAAAGTTCAGGTATTGTCAAGTAAACTTGACAAACTACTGCAGCTTTGTGATGAAAATTCAGAATGTGTTTTTGAAATAAAATTCTAAATATTGAATGTGACATCTATCTATTTTAATCAGATCTCTTCCCTCCCTTAATGTGTTTTCCTTCACTTCAGTTCATGTCAGATCCTATGCTGTGGCAATCTGTTTATCTGTGGAAAGTAAGAACAGCAAAACTGACCAAACAAATCCATATTCATTTACTAATACATATGGTTAAAGAAAGCTTTGTCTCAAATACATTACAGTGGAACATTAAATAATGTGCAAATCAGAATATTAAAGGACAAGTGATTTCTCTTATACATTTGACAATTTAAAGTATAGCATGGAACACTGTTGGATATAAAGGAAGATTTTTTAAATGGGAAATATGCTAGAAGTTAACAAAATAGAAAGACTGAAATATGGAATAATATATTGTGATAGTAAGATTTCAGACCTTCAATATGTGTCCATTTTTCAACCAAGCAGTCCAAATGAATTCATTGTTTCCGCTCATGATAGTAAATAATTTCTTCTCTATAAAATTTATATGCTCATATCACATATTAAAATTAGGTAAACAGAAATAATGAGTATTATATAAATATTTATGCAATAAATTTTATTTCTGGATTTCATTTTTACTTAAATGTGAGTTCTGAGCAAGATATGCTGTGTTTTTATTTTACTGATGATATAAGGTCTATAAATAGTACTGATTAGATATTCTGATGTCAGAAACTTGCAGAAATGCTCACTGAGACTACATTTAAATGAAGCTACAGAATACCTGAAAGTTGCTTATTACTGCATAGTTATGTTTGAAGTTCAAGTCTAAATAATCCAAATTATAAAAGGTTTTGAGTAAATTTTTTAATTAAAACTTTTTCCTTTTCAGTGAATTTAAATGATGCATGTATTTGTGAACATCGTTAGAATTTTGTAAGACAAAAAAGAATAAAAATATATTTTTTAAAATAACCCTACTTAATACTTAGTTTATTAGGTGAAATTCATCTCACCAAACAGTTCAGCGTTTGTCGTCACCCACTAATGGAGAAGGACCTACTTTCAGAATGATTGGTCTGACTTAAAAAGTGTTAAGATAGCTGCCTGTATGAATTATTTCTCTATTGAACAGATGAGCTTAGATGACTACCTTAACCTGCATGAAATAAAAAAAAAAAGAAAAAGAAATGACACTCCTACTCCACAATAAACAAAAAATCCCCTTGTTTTCTACAACTGAATTCCTGTCATGTTATAAAGCAATTATATTTTAAGACTGATCAAAAGAATCATCAATTATTTCAGATGGTCTTTTGGGGCCAAGTTTTATGTCTTGCATAGAATTATCAATACACTCTCACTAAGAAGGAAAGAACTGAAACTAGCCTGACCAAACTAATATTTTTTGTATTGGAAATCTAGCATAAGAATATGAAACCATGGACTATACAAAGCTAAGAAAATAACCATCAGCCTTCTTTCCTGAAAGCCTGTTTTTTTTTCTTTTCATTTTAAATGATAGCTATTCACATGACTTTCAGTTTTGTAGAGTCTTTTGACTCTAGAATGCTGAGTTTTTCTTTCTCTAGATTATTTCAGTTTTAGTGAAGATGATTAGAATCTCTCCCAATGCTGTGTAGTTTTACTCATGATCTTCCACAAATCATATTTGTCCATTCCTAGTTCCGAGAGGGTGAAAAGCATAAATACAATGTACCTGATTTTGCTGAAAATTCAGAAATTGTTTCTGTATAAAAGGGCACATTTATATAAAAAATAGAAAAGGTCTATGATAAAGACTTTTTTTTAACATAACTAAATATGTGAAGTTATATTTGAGTAAGACCATGATATTAACAGAAATAGTCTTGCGAGTTTTATGTTACTTAAATATGAGTGTCTTTCAAAATTGCTCTGACATATGGAATGGTTCATGTGGATGACGAAAACATTAGTTTACTTTCTTATATTTTATTCAGAGCATTACAATAATTTCCCATTGTTGAAGTTTATGATTGCTCTCTGCCCAGTTCTCCAGCCTGTCAAGATCCAGGTCACGTTAAATTATTAGATTGACTATTTGTTACAGATATTAATTGCTTTAGTGATAGATATGCTTGACTTGCAGGATCTAAAAGCGTTGCATATGGACCTAATTTGTACCTTGACCTGTGATCCTTGGTAATGATTATCTGTTTGAAAATTTAAAAATACGTAGAGCACAGAATGGGAAGAAATGCATGACCGGTCAAGAAAGATGTGTAAATTATACTTGTAATTGATCATACTGTACTTCACTCAAATAGGCTAGCAGTCATAAATTGGGCTATTTCTCTGAAGTTTCTGCCTCCACAAACCATTTGCTTGACAACCTTTGAATTTTTTTCTTATTTTCTCTGTATCGATTTTTCAATAGAATTGTCAGTCTAACTGATTAATCTGTGTAGGTATATGGAGCACAGATGTTCTTTTTTTTTTTTTTTTTTATTTTCAAGTTGAATCTCATACAGCCTTGTTTCTTGCCTAAAACAATGAGGAAGCAAGCTAAAAATTACTCTGAAAGGAAGGCACAAATTATCAAAGAAAATACGAGTAAACAAATGTTTAAGAGTAATGAATGTGGAAGGATGCAGGCAAGTAAGTTTCACGTTGTTGTAACATAGATATTTGGGTATTAGGTTTCACTCTCTTCTGCTGTTAACACATATAAATTACTGAAATTTTCGGGGTTATAAAATCTATTTGTTCTGAGTTTGTGTGTCTATTTGAAAGTATCATATTTTGATCTGTCATTACTGTTCGTTCTTATCTCCTAAAGACAATGATGAACTTTATGTTAGTGTCGATTAACTACAATGAGGTCTAGAGAATATACAAAACTGCAGCCAGAACTATCTCATATAATTTTTTTTTTCCTTTGAAATGTGATTTTTCTTACAGGATCAGAAAATAATTTGAGCTGGAAACGACCCATAAGGATCATGAGTCCAACTCCCTTCTTGCAGGACTACCTAAAATTTATTGTGACATCAGTCTGGGATTGGAAATGAGGTGGAACTCTAGTGAAAGATTACATTTTTCCTGTTCAAACACTAGCACTATGTCTTCTTAGCTGCCTTGTTCTGTAATGTGCAAAGTAGAGTGTACTAAATTCTCTGCAATCACAGCTGTAAGATGAGGAAACTGGAGGCTCCAATTCCACAGCTAAAGGCTTAAGGATAGACAGAAGACAGTTAGCATTTTAATAATCCCATTAGAATTCTATTCTTTTCTGTTATCCATTAAAAGGTTTTCAAGATGATTCTTGGTCTACAAAACTGAAAACTGCTTAAATCCTCACTTTGTTCACAAATTACTATACTTACTGCAATGTATTATGTGGTAATAAAAGGTTTGTGCTCAGGCTATGCAAACAGATATTGTTTGAGATTCAGCCACAGCAAAAGCTTTGAAAGGGAAGAAAAATTTTAATTTATAAATAAGTTTCAAACCACTATGTACCAACATCTATCTAAGAATAAAGATACATGTGTCTGGCAAATCTCAAATTTCTGTTAAGGGGGTTGCTTACACTTGAAAAATTCTCTTACATAATAATCTGTTCATGGATTTTCCTTCTTAACCCATTATCTCTTTACCTTAATAAACAAATAAGTACATATTCAACAACATAATAGAGTATTCATCATTCCCTCTACTTCTACAAGTACATGCACAAGCACACACAAGTATATACATTTTCACTTTCTTTGTGAAGCCATGCTGTTTTGTTTTAGATGACTTTTAATTTTTCTACTTCTGTTTGGCTCATCTTTAATGTTTTTCTGGTACCGGGTAAAGTGTCACAAGTTTATGAAGTCATGAATTGGACCTCTTTTAAAATGAGTTGCTGCATATTAAACTCTGCACACTTGTTTCAGGACATGTGTTAACGGAAATGTATTAATTTTCATTTGAAACATACTTTTGTTTTCAAACTGTATAAGAAAACTGTCCCTTTCTTTGCTTTTTTTTTTTTGGTGTATGTGTGTGCCATTTTTTTTTTTTTTTAATCTTGGTACCTCTATTTCTCATTATCTGCTGCTTTTTTAATCTAAATTAAGTCTCTACTATATATCAGTGTAACATTCGCTACAAGGAACATTAAAAGAGAACGTAAGAATGTTTTTAGGATGTTTCCACTTTCTATTTCTGACCTCAAAGTTGCTTGATCTCCATGTAAACTAGGACACTTACAGATAGGTTTATAGATTTTTAAATATAACCATATTTGAATAACAAACATTTCTTTATGATACATGTACTGACTATGTTTATCTTGGTTTGCATAACTTTTGCCTTTGAAATTAACATTTATGCCCAATTTTTACATATTAAAAGACATAAATTGTGTTTTCTCATACACAAAGTCAGATGTATGTTGGGAAATCAGTGTAGACTTACATTTTTGTTAAATCAAATTTAAAAAAAAAAAAGTACTTAGGTAGATGGCAAACATGTCTACTGCCTCATTTAACACTTCATTTTGTTCATCTGTGCTTTAAGTAATCCCTTCTAAATCACAAGCCACATTCCTCTTCAGTTTCTTCTCCAGAAGCCTAGCTTTGAATTTTTACCTTTAATAAGATGGGCTAGACCTGAAACTCAGATATCACTATCAAGGTGGAAATTAGCAGCTCTTTTTCTGCTCAAGAACAAATTTATTCCAGCTACTTGGCTTGGTTACTTCACATGGTCAGCAAGAAACATTGTCACTTGTTGTCTCAGTGGGAGGGCACAGTTTCAGAACAAGCCAGAAGAAAACTGTATTTTTCTCATATGTGAAACTAATTAAGTTGACATTACCTATAAATGTGCATTACCATTAAACATTAGAAACTTCATGTAAAAATGTGTTCTGCCATATTGGACACATAATAATATTCCAGTAAAAGGCAAAAATAGGATGCCTTTTTTTTTATATTATTTCCTTCTCACATGAGTGATCTAATTTTTGTTAATAGGACTGCTCAAAACCCCCTGCAATGTGAGTACAGAAAGTCCAATTATGCTCCAAAATCACAAGGGCTAAACAGCAGTTGAAGCAGAAAAGTTGGCGACACATTTCACAAGGAAAGGCAATTTACCAACCAAGACATTATTGTCAAGAGGCTCTATCTGAGTGTATGAATAAAGCAAGTGAGGCTGCTTTTGATGACTTCCTCTGTAACAGACTATTTTCCTGTGGGTGGTTCTGAGTTTCCTCTCAGGCAGCCGCTGCTAGGACATTAGGTTTAACTCAATAGGAAAACAAACTAATCTGCATTTTCCTGCGCTGGCAAACAGGGAAAAAGGGGAAGGTCGGTGGAGAGGAACAAATGAAATCCACAGACAAGATATTTCTCTGACAAAAATGTACATAAGGGTTTTTCTAATAAATTAGTAAGCCTGACATTGCATATATGACAGTGGCATGAAAGACAGCTAGAATAGTAATGAGCGAAACTGCTAAAATAGGTGGTAAACTGTCTCAATAAAGAGTAGTTCCTCACAGTAAATGATCTCTTCCTTCATGAGTCAGCCCAACAAGGACAGGGATACTCCCATCCCTGTGTCTCTTATGACTCAGGCTGTTTCTCTTTACAGACCCAGGCTGTTTTCATTGAAAATTAAGTACTGGCTGAGTGCAGGGTAAGGGAGCTTCTGGTCTTCATGCTGGTACATATTTTTTTACATTTTATTCATATAATTCTGCCCATGCTGTCAATTTGTAGCTGTTTTTGGTTGTTAATTTTGTGGTTTGCTTATTTTTTTTTTCCAGATTCAAGAATTTTCAAAATATGGTTCTGCTAATATTTTGGCACTGTATGTGAGAAGAGAAATCCCTGGTGTTTGAAGGAAGGGGAGGGAAACCAGCCATTCTTCTTCCAATCAAAATCTTCACTGTTGCACACAAAAATAAAGACCATGTTTATACAATTAAGTAGCATACTGAATGTTAAATGGTGGCAAAAATTGTTTTGCTGTCAGTTCAATAATGTTGATAATTAAATTAGAAAAATATTAGTTACCAAGTATTACAACCATTGGCTTTTTTTTTTTTTTGCCAATATTACAAGTTTTCAAGTGCATAGTATGCTGTAAACACTACTTACTCAAAATTTTAAGATGTTCATCTTATTGAAAAGTAATTAAAATAATGTCAAGTATGTTTTGTTTAAAGTCATAAAGTAAACCCCTTTAAAATCTCCACATTTCTAAACTTATGTATCATGTCATGTTGTGTCACATCAGTCTGATTGCATTCATTTTCAAATACATGACGTGTGACACACTGTAACATGATTCACGTTTCAGAGGATTTAAGGACTCCTGATGTAATTATGAAAATCATAAAGCAAGAAAAAGATCGTCCATGCTTTAAAAATTTAGAAATATTCATGAATAACACAGTACTTGCATAAGCATTTTTGAGGAAAAAACACTTAGTAAATGAGTAAATAGAATGAGTTCATAAAAGAATATGGCTGGTGAAGCAAAGACTCCTTTAACTTCATAACTAATGGGTTTCCTGGGTCTTTTTGTGGCTATTGATACTCAATTTTTACTCTAAAATAATATGGTAGTTTTGTTTGCCTGTTATAAATTCCAGCTACAAGTTAGGCTACATGAAGCTAAATTTTGTAATTTATAAGTGTTAATTACTTCAGCAAAATGGCCTGGTAAGCAACAGATAGTAAGTAACTGTTTTCCTTAGATTGGATGTGTATCAATCCTACATTTCTACAGCTTCTAATGTATTTTCAGGTAGTAAGATGTACAAATAACTGTGAAATAAATTTACTGGTTGTGGATGTCTTGGATGCAGCGCATTACTTAAACATAATGTTCCTGGATATATAGTAGTTGCTCATTAAAAAAAAAAAAAAAAATTGCTGCTCAGTAATTACTAGTAATCATTTGAAGTAATATAAAAATTAATAATAAACATTTATAGATATACCAGATACTTTGAAGGGTGAACACATATTTTGAAACATGAATCATATGATTCATCAAACTCTTTCAGATCCCTATTTTCATGCAACTTGAGTAACCAACTTTCTCAAGCAAGTGCTAAAATTTTGAATTTAGTCTTTGCCACCGACTGTATTTTTTGATCTGATGAAAAGTGCTTTATAATATGTTTCAGCAGAGAAAATAGTATTAATTTTAAAAGCTTTATCACTATTAATTAAAAGTTCTATGCTTACACTAGATATTTCTTAATGTAACACTGGTTATTTCAATGAAATGGCCAATGGCTCTGTCCAAACTTTGTTAGCAAGTATGAGATAAGGATAAGGCACAGAGTAATTTGGGACCCTTTGAGTTGAAATGTGTCCTGTGAATGTATTTATGTGTATCTTATTATTTATTAGCAAAATATTAAAATTTGACAAATGTATATAATTTGTCATTTGAATGGGGAAGCCAGCTGGGATAGTGCTGAAAACTTCCAATGTCCTTAAGTTTTAACACGGAGAAAGAATGAAGAAAATTTTATGTGAGACATAGAGGAAAATAATTTATAACAAAAAATAATCTTTATCTGCTATAAAATAATTTCATGGATGGATAAGGAAGGAAGGCTAAATTCTACTCACCAACTAATTTAAATTGATAAAGTCAATGTAATGATGACATCTCATGCACCAACCCAGTAAAACCATCACATTTAAGATCATATGAGCTATAGGATCTCTTGTTTCAGTTTCTCCATCATACAGAACATCTTAATAAATTCCTATTAGCTACATGTGAACAAGGCAATGTAAGGGACTGTAACTATCACTAGTATGGCAGTTAGAGGAAGAGAGGTTGCAGGATGAGGTGTACCTGAGATCCAATTTGGGAGGGAGGTGGTGTAATTAAAACAAACAAACAAACAANCAGGGCGTGTGCCAGCCACAGAGGCGAGGAGAAAGGAGGGCTCTGCAGAGGGGCTGGCACACGAGTTTATTGGGGCCCCTGACGGGACCTCCTCACCTCAGGGTCTCTCCAGAACAAAGGCTGAACAGTAACTTTTATGCCCAGGTGGGAGGAAGGGAAGGAGATAAGGGATTCACCAGCCAGGGTAAAGCAGGGAGTAGCCCAGGGGTGAGGGACACCCTCAGGGGCCAATGTCCCTGAAAGGGAGGGGGACCCCTCTGGCTACAGCCCATCACTCGATGCCCTTCAAGGACCTTTCCGGCAGCAGGGACGGACCCCTGGGCTGACAGACATGTCCTCAGAGGAGGGGAGTGGGGAATGGATACGTGGCTGTGGGGAGGGGATAAGGGAGTACAACCAAAAATGTATAACAATGGGGGTACATGGACAGAACCACAAATTAACATACAACACAGATTATAAAACACACTGCTACACTGTTTCTGCACTGTTTTCAGAGAAGTGCATTTTCAAATCATTAAGTCCTGCTATCAATCATCTTAGCGCACTGAGTCCTCCTGTAATATACCAGACAAATCCAGTAAAACTCTGCCTTCCAGTAGTGTTCCTTAGGTTACAAATTGGGGCTCACAAATTCAAGCACCAAATTACACTATTATGTGTAATATTTGAAAAGGTATATCAGGATATGACACACGTAGAAACAAAATATACTTCAAGAATTTGAAGATAGATGACTCTGAACATATTCGGAGGCAGAGTGAGCTTGCAAAAATATGACAGGTATAGCACGTTACTATGAAAATTGGAGAAAACCTTGCTTTCTTGCCACTGCCTTTTAGTATATGTTCTTCAGTATAGATGAATAATGAAGACATGTAATTTAAATAAAAATCTGGCTCTTTGCAATGTCTGAGTGGAACGTGTCTCATTGTGTTACAATCAACGAGGAAAAGCCATTAGCTCTTTAGAGGACAGGTCCTAAAATATCCCTAAAATTTCAGCCTGAGTTTTAATATAAATCTCTCACAGTGTGTGGGTGTGTGCATTGTGAAAAAAGTTTTTCTTTTCTTAAAAAACTATTTCAAAAGTTACTGCATGCATTTAGAAATCATGGCACCAACTTCATACTTTGTTTCCTCTGAAAGCTCTAGACTAAAACTATACCTTTTTTGTCATGATGTATTTTGTATGTGTATTTGGGAGAATAATATCATTATTTTATTCCGTAGAAAAAGAAACTTGAAAAATTAACAGAAAGGAAACATGTGGCTCATCTGCTTATATATTTCATAAATTTTTATAATGTACTACGCTGACCATCCCAGGAAAAGAAACCTTCTAGGCTGATTTGCTGCCATTAGTCACTGAATTACAGTGGCAGAGAATTACTGTGGCAGACAGAGACTGGACAAATATGTACATTTTTTTGCTCACTTTCTCCTACATTGATACGCTTGGGCCCATTATAAGAATTTTGGCAAGCTCTTTTTTTTTTTCTCTATGCATGCTGTGGTAATCACCTAAAATCTACACCTAAATTTCAGCTTAAATACAGGCCCAAATCAAGACCTGAAGCAAAATCTAGAAACATTAGGTTCCTAGAAATTATGATACCAGGTATAGAATTTAGGCTAGGAGTAAAATATTATGAGTCTTTCTCTAAGTGGATTTTTCTATACTGACGTATACTCATCATGCACATGTGTAATGTACCAGGATACCCTATAAAGAGGTAAGACCTCAATCAAATTTCCAGCCATAGATGCCTAATGACAGCTGAGATGTTGCAGTGTATCTGCAGTGACTTAGAATTGCCTGGTCAGAAAGATATGTGTGTCCAGTTCATCCTATGCCNCCTACCAAAAAAATAGTCTAGTTTTCCAGAACTATCAGTTTGAAAATAAAACTTTCATTTGTAAATCCAGCACAGGAATTTTCCATAGACTTGAAAAACAGAAAAAAATAAAAACTATTTTGTCACTGTGCCTCCCAGAGTGTGTACTGTGCCAGCCCGGGCTAACCCTGGCACTGGGCAGCAGCAGGTACAGCTCCGTCTGCCACGCGCCCCGGGCTGATCCTGCGGGTTCCTCAGNGGGACGGACCCCTGGGCTGACAGACATGTCCTCAGAGGAGGGGAGTGGGGAATGGATACGTGGCTGTGGGGAGGGGATAAGGGAGTACAACCAAAAATGTATAACAATGGGGGTACATGGACAGAACCACAAATTAACATACAACACAGATTATAAAACACACTGCTACACTGTTTCTGCACTGTTTTCAGAGAAGTGCATTTTCAAATCATTAAGTCCTGCTATCAATCATCTTAGCGCACTGAGTCCTCCTGTAATATACCAGACAAATCCAGTAAAACTCTGCCTTCCAGTAGTGTTCCTTAGGTTACAAATTGGGGCTCACAAATTCAAGCACCAAATTACACTATTATGTGTAATATTTGAAAAGGTATATCAGGATATGACACACGTAGAAACAAAATATACTTCAAGAATTTGAAGATAGATGACTCTGAACATATTCGGAGGCAGAGTGAGCTTGCAAAAATATGACAGGTATAGCACGTTACTATGAAAATTGGAGAAAACCTTGCTTTCTTGCCACTGCCTTTTAGTATATGTTCTTCAGTATAGATGAATAATGAAGACATGTAATTTAAATAAAAATCTGGCTCTTTGCAATGTCTGAGTGGAACGTGTCTCATTGTGTTACAATCAACGAGGAAAAGCCATTAGCTCTTTAGAGGACAGGTCCTAAAATATCCCTAAAATTTCAGCCTGAGTTTTAATATAAATCTCTCACAGTGTGTGGGTGTGTGCATTGTGAAAAAAGTTTTTCTTTTCTTAAAAAACTATTTCAAAAGTTACTGCATGCATTTAGAAATCATGGCACCAACTTCATACTTTGTTTCCTCTGAAAGCTCTAGACTAAAACTATACCTTTTTTGTCATGATGTATTTTGTATGTGTATTTGGGAGAATAATATCATTATTTTATTCCGTAGAAAAAGAAACTTGAAAAATTAACAGAAAGGAAACATGTGGCTCATCTGCTTATATATTTCATAAATTTTTATAATGTACTACGCTGACCATCCCAGGAAAAGAAACCTTCTAGGCTGATTTGCTGCCATTAGTCACTGAATTACAGTGGCAGAGAATTACTGTGGCAGACAGAGACTGGACAAATATGTACATTTTTTTGCTCACTTTCTCCTACATTGATACGCTTGGGCCCATTATAAGAATTTTGGCAAGCTCTTTTTTTTTTTCTCTATGCATGCTGTGGTAATCACCTAAAATCTACACCTAAATTTCAGCTTAAATACAGGCCCAAATCAAGACCTGAAGCAAAATCTAGAAACATTAGGTTCCTAGAAATTATGATACCAGGTATAGAATTTAGGCTAGGAGTAAAATATTATGAGTCTTTCTCTAAGTGGATTTTTCTATACTGACGTATACTCATCATGCACATGTGTAATGTACCAGGATACCCTATAAAGAGGTAAGACCTCAATCAAATTTCCAGCCATAGATGCCTAATGACAGCTGAGATGTTGCAGTGTATCTGCAGTGACTTAGAATTGCCTGGTCAGAAAGATATGTGTGTCCAGTTCATCCTATGCCATAACTTCTAGGTGTAATGGCATAGCTTAGAAACCCAATTACCTTTATAGTTAAAGAACTTGGTTTCAATGTTAGGCAGTAGAGAACAATTTCATCATTTATTTCCACTGCCCTGGACCTTCACTTCCTCTCTCTCATGTGAATACAGGGTTAGCTATAGCCAATACTATGGAATGATTAAAGAACAATCTAAAATATTAAGGAATTGAGTCTATGTGTTGCCAGAAAAAGTCAGTCTATCAATATCTTCACACTGGTGTCTGTTCATTAT
Source organism: Donacobius atricapilla (assembly GCA_013397315.1). Classification (NCBI taxonomy): domain Eukaryota; kingdom Metazoa; phylum Chordata; class Aves; order Passeriformes; family Mimidae; genus Donacobius; species Donacobius atricapilla. The sequence continues at coordinate 91,648 of WBMY01018583.1, forward strand.
CTTACTGAATCCAGATTATGCTTGGTTTTTTATAGGTCTAGTTATATTTCACGGCAATTTTTTTTTACATGTGTCTATGAATTGTGCTTCAAAAATTCCACAGTTTTGCCAGATATTTTATATGTTTAGCATTTTACCATAAATTGCATGGCACTATATGATTAAAACATAAAGAAGAGTATAATTTTTTTGGGTTTTTTTTTTGTTTTTTTAATTATTGCATGCAGTTTTAAGCCTACAGCTGAGGAAAGAGTAAGAATACATCACATTTTCTCTGCAGAATTCCAAAGCAAGACATAATTGGGTATTTTGACAAAAAGGCAACAAAGAATTAATATTTCGTCTTTTCTCTATTTTATAATGTATTTCACTTTTTTAAACAATAATCAAAATTCTTTTTTTTTTTGAGTTTTTGCAAAGTGTAAAGGCATTGTGCCTCTGTTATTTCAAAGATTACCTTTTTTCTTCCAAAAAATCAGTCTACCACTCAGCTATGTAGAGTGTCTTCCTTGTATCTGTTTTAATCTTATGCTCATGTACAAACCAGATAAAAAACTACCCCTGCTCACAAAATTATTTTAAATTGGATTACATCTCATTTTCCAAAATATATGATATACTCAGGTGTAAGTGCCTACGTACTGGGTCAAGGAAGTCACTTATATACAGATTGCTTCTTCTTTTTTATGTAGGATCAGATTCTCATGTATTAATATATTTACTAATTTAAAAGTGAAATCCCCTAATTTACCAATTCTGAAGACTCTGGTTGTTTTTTACAATAAGGGACAACAGAATCTTCAAAATGAAAAACTTTAATTATAAAATTGTAATAACACAAGTGTAACTTACTGTTTCATTTAAATTACAGCCAAGTGATTGTCAATGTTTTACACTAGATATTACTTTTCTGAGGGATGGTTTGAAACAGGGAAAGAAAGGAAAATGGAGGCAGAGGGACAGAATCAAAATCAGTGCTTAGTCATTCAGGGACCAGGAGATAAGGCTGTCACCTCAGGTTTGACTGAAGGTGACAGTTTAAAGGCTGGAGCACAGGAGATGTACTCTTATGCCACCAAATGGATATTCTGATTTTAATGGTAATTTGTTTGCAAAAGCTCTTTTTTCAACCAACATCAGTGTCTCTTGCCTTAGGGAGATTCATCAGTCCTGCTGCAGACAGCAACATATATCAGACCCTTTAGTCTATAAACTACTGAAACTTCCATCATTCTTTCTTCTGTTTTAACTAAGTTTTTCATGTGAGCTTGTTTCCCCATTTAAATCAAATCAGATATTCTTTTTCACTGTTGTGCTTTTAGCTACAATTACGTTTTTCAAGTCCAGTCTAGTTTCACTTTGCTTCCCTTATTTCCACACCCACAGCCTGATTTCCTCATGCGGATGAATATTTGGTACTCATCCAGACTGATTTTGTTCCCCTTTTTCTCTGCCTTGTACACTTCAGATAATTTTTTTTTTTTTACTTTTCCGCTTTTGTTCAATCTCAGTTTATTTGGAAATTAGGGATGGTCAGGAAGTGAGTGTACTTCAAAACCAGAGTTGTTTGCTGTCATTTCATTACGTTAGCCCCTGATTCTCCTTTAAACAATTCCATTTAGCTCTTGCTAGGGCAGTTTCTGGGTATTTTTCTGGTATTTACACCTGAAGCTACTTCTAAAAAAAAAAGTATTATTAATGAGACAGCACCAGATTCAGTTTTCTCGATTTTATACTGTCTTCCAGAGCTACCCCTGAGGACTCCTAACCTTCAAAAAACTACATTTTCTCATACCATGCCCCAGGATATTCAACTCACACCTACAGTTTCATGCAATAAAAACTTTGTCTTGTTCCAAAAATGCTACTAAGACAAAAAAGTTATTAACAAAAAAGTAATAAAACCTCCTAAAGATATCTCACATAATTCATAGGAAAATTAGTTGAATCACCTGTCATGTTTATCTCTTTATTAAGTTAAAAAAATAGTATGCATTAACTGAAAAAGGAAGTTACTGGCCCTGCTGCTGGAGGAGTTAGAGTATTGCATACCATTCCATGAAAACCTGGCAGTCACAATCATGATGCATCCCAAACTGAGCAAGCCTTAATTATTTTACTGTGAGGATTGCTATAAATATTTGCTGGGAAACACTGTTTTATCTGTGACCTATGTAGATTTGAAAGAGTAATTCTGGAGTGCACGGCTGAGCACAATTCATAATACAACTTCCAAGTTCCCCTTTTTCCCACCTTAATAGTAACCAAATAGGTATAATTATTAATCTCAAATAATTGAGGTTTTGTTTAAAATCTTGCTTTCTTCTCATCATATCCCAGGCCCGCATGTATTGTCAGGTTTCCCTGCATTAATTTGACAGCTGTGTATAAAAAAGTAGGTACTGGTTAAGACTCTGCTTATCATATTTCACCTTTGTTGATCTAGCTGTTGAATTTTATAAAGGGATTTTAGAATATTTCAGCATTTAAAAAATGCTGACACAGTCCCATGTTGCACATTGAAGTTCAGAACTTTAAAAGCTTGAGAAGCTTTACAGCAAATTTCAAATACAGCTGTCTTCTAGATGTTTAGAATTTGGATTTATTCAGCATGTGTATTATTATATCAGAGATACTTTTGTGTACTCCTGTGGGCTAAAGTTATTAGAAAAAAATTACCATGTCTTCAAGGTAGGAGAGTTGTCTGAAGTCATACCTGTATTACAGAGTGTGCAAAAATGAGTAGAAAAAGGCATAAATGAAGTATACTATACTTTAGGTAATCCTGTCTGGCGTCTAACCCTTTAGGAATTACAGGAGCTCATGTGAGATAAGAGAGTTTCCAGTCTTCAACCTGCACTGGGGATCACTGCCCTAAGAAATCAGGGATCCACAACAGATTTCATGACAGCGCCTCCCGTTGCTTTATTACAGGGAAACTTGGGTTAATGGGAGAGAGGAGATTTTGTTATAACTCTGTCCATGGCAGTTTAACCTCCATCTCTTTCCCATAAACTGATTAATTTTTGATGTTGTTATATATATATATAGCTAGTATATATGTATTCATATCTGTTCACCTTTATAAAGGGCCTGAACTAAGCGCCCTGACTGCATGAGATGGCAGAGGAAGATATATTTCTGATCTGTCTTCTCTGTGCACTATCTCCTAAATGCAGAAATAGTGGCTACTCTGGCTTATATTATTAAATTCTAGTGATTGCTTCTCTACTTTCCACATATGTTCCAGCATAATAAATAAAAGGTGGAAACTAGCTGTTTCCTGACCTCTAACGTGCTGTGCATGGTTTATTTGCATTTGTAGACATGGCTTACAAAGGTGGTTAGTGTTGCAGAGGTAACCGGCTTAGGATCTGAGCAGCAGAGCAAAACAAATTTATATTATTCAAGCAGCAGTTCCTTGTACTGATCAAAGTGTAGCTTTACTAGGCTCTGAGGGGGTCCATCTTTTAATTTTTGCCCACCAGTGCCTCTATGGCTGTGTCCCAGGTTTAAGGAGCTTCACAGTGCAGTGTAGCAGATCTGAATGATGGTCCATTATGACTAGTAAGTTGCCCCTGTGGGAGGCTTCAAAAATAAATGGTAGTCCAATTGAGTGACGGAGAAACTTACCCAAAGAAAAAGATTCTTCCATACTCTCAGTGGCAATTCTCCTATATTCTGTAGAGTATTATGACTCTTTTAGTGATGTCATTAGACTGGAGAAACAAGAGGATTTAAGTTATAGGCCTAAATTCCAAGTAACAGTACCAAAGAGCTACAGGGTATCCCTTACTCCAGAGACTGATAAATACAATGGACAAGGGAATTAAAAACCCTTGTCCTCCAAAATTCAAGCAACCTTTTTCTTTGATAACTAGGCTGTTTTTTTAATCAAGTATTATTTTTTATATTCACTATCCTTTCGTGAATCCAAGAAATTACAATAGAGGACTTCAAGCAGTAGATCATACTGTTGACAGTGTATTACCCAGCAGGTTAGTAATTTATAAAAGACTGTCAAATAGTTTATTCAAAAGCCAATTGCACTTAGCAGTTTAAAAAACAACCTGTTTATTTGTGGGGTTTGTGTTTGGTTTTTTTCATGTCAATATATACCTCTGTTTTCCTTCTCATTCCATGTATTTCAGGTGAAATTGGTATCTGGTGTTGTCACATATTCTATTGCAAATTATTTTCTAGCAAACACCAAAATTTCAATCTGCCGAAAAGAAATCCTACATAACAAACATAAATTTAAATTTACATCGACTTACAGGTAAATTTCTTTTTCAAAAAGAATTTCAGCTGTGCTGGATACCTTAAAAATTGACATTGTGTTTTATTTACTCCTTGTCTGACATAAACATCTTTAGCTCAGTGACTAATTCTATGTCTTGTATTTGAATGCTTCTTAATATCATATCTGAAGCATAATTTTATCTAGACACACCTGTTTTACAAAAATGCAATACATTTGATAGAAAATATACTTTTAACTTGTGTCAAATATTTTTCTAGACACATTGGTCATTAAAACAAAAATGCTGAAAGAATGCAGATTTTCTTACTGATCCAGCTGATTTAATGAAAACACAATTAAATTCCAATTGGGATAGAACATTTATTATCATTATATGCATGGTGAATAAAGAAACATGGGGTACTGAAGATTTTCCAGGGAATAGAATCAATATTAAAAAAGGTAGTTGGATATTGTGAAAAATATTACTGATGTCAAGAACATAAGATATGTTCTTGTGCAAAAGAAAATCAGTAAAGCTAAGAAGACAGAGAAATATTTCTTTGTGAAAATCAAAGTACAAAGATATGAACAATATGGTCTACAAATTTTAATACTTACTCTTATATATAACTCTCAAAATTATAAATCTATGTCAGTATTTAACTGATACTTCAGATATAAAATTGACACTTGACTATTTTGTCCATGTTAGAAAAAGTTGCTCCTAAATATGTCTGCCAGTATATAACCAACAGTAAATTCTACTTTTCTTCTATCTCTTTGTCCAGGAAATTTTTCTCAGCATAATAGTTCATTCATACAGAATCCTACCAAAATCCTTAATGTATAAAACCAGTTTTATTTTAATTGATGTATCTTATGTATCTTAACTTACATTGGAATCTCATTTACATATTATATGCAGAAATATTACTTGTTCTTTTGGCGGATTTTATATATAATTCAATCTCCTTTCCTGGCAATTAAAACAAAGTGGTCCAGCATCTCTTACTATCTACATTATCTCTTTGCATAAGCCATGGTTTATACATATCCATGGGATGTTTTCTATGAGAGTCTCAGGAAGTAAAGTGTTAATGGAGTCACCCAATTAAATACTTTTCCTTTTTCCCGTTTGATGGCTAATTACACTTTATACATGCTCAGGCAGGTGACTTTGGGGCAACTGTATCTATTACTGAAATAAAACAACCTTATTGCAAAAAGATGGCTTTTCTATTTAAACCATTAAAAAAAAATTGAAAGCCTGAGAAAATACAAATCAATCTAAACTGAATAGACATGATAGAGAAGAGCAAGGACTGTTTTTATCATTGTCTACAGACTTTCACATAAAATCAACTTCCAGCTGGTTAAGAGCCCATAACTAACCACCCCTCTGCTCATTTGACAGGCATTTCTCTCAGAGAGAGAAACCAGTGGCAGAATATTAATATCTTCAGGTACCTGACCATAGACAATGATACTTCCATGGGGGAACAGAAACCCTATTTACTGCTTTTTTTTCTTGTGGTGGTGGTTTTTATAACTATTTCTGTTTATGGACAAAATTTGTGGATGGCACAGTAGGTGATTTATTGTTTTATCATCTGTGTGGTGGCAAAATTAGAAAAGTAATAATGAATAAGCTCATAGCCATCTGTGACATCAAGATCAGCCTAAAAATAACTATTTATTGCTCTAAACTTCCATAATGTTTATTCATAAAGAAATTTCTTTAGAAATGTCATTCCAGTCTAAATGCACACAAATTGTTATTCTAGGGAAAAATAATTGGCAAAAATGATTACCAATTTATTCAAATGCTAATAGTGCCAAAGATGAGTGTGAAGTCAAAATTATTTGAAAATTAATTTGAAGTAATGTTTTTAAATGAAATATATTATAAAAAACCCTTGAGTGCAACCATTTCAAAAAACTAGATGAGAAAATTCTTGTTTTGTTGTTTTTTGCAAGCGAACAATAATACATTCTCTAGAGATTCACAGTATTATTCAGGGTAGGTAACTGAAGTCTGCAGATTTCAGCTATGTCCAGATGACCAAACAACACTATGTCTATGATGTGACTGTACTTCAAAATGCAAATCAAAAGTATTCTGCCATGGCTATAAAACAAAAACAAACAAATAAACAACCAAAACCAAAAAACACCAAAAAAACCCCAAAAATACCTTACTTTCCAGGATTTTCTCTCATAACTACATGTAAATAGGGTATATAAGATAATGCTTTAATTTATGCAACTGTAAGTTATCTAATCGGGAAATTAACCTAAAGAAAGAGGATAAATGACAAATATTTTGAGTAATAATATATTTCTCCGTGTGTAGTTACTAAGAAATACAGTAGAATTTTACCATGGTAAGACTAGGTATTGCCCCGTAAACTTTAATATATGAAAATAAGGGAAAATGTAGTGTAAGAAAGGCTGTATTAGTACATGTGCACACTGTAGATTAAATCACATTAATGTTCTCTGTATACATTGTAAGTACAATTGAGCAGAAAATCATAATTTACTCTTTATGTGTATGTTAAGTTAATGTGGTAGAATTCTGAAATACATGGGAGTCAAAATATAGGTGATAGAACAGGAAATATTATTTAAACAGAAGTAGACTGCAAATTTGTTAGAATAAAGGCATGGAAGGCTTGAAAATGATTACATTATGGTAGAATAGGGATCTTTGAGACACTGGTTATAATCATGTTGCAACAGCTCAGCATTGCAAATAAAGAGCCAACTCCCAACTAAATTTTCAGTCAAGATAATGTGTGACATAATTCTAGTTTTTTAAATTCCTTGGTCCTTAAATTTTTTTACTGGCATAACAAAGATCATACTTCATAAGCTTAAAAATTTTCTACTCATTGAAAAATGGATCCAACTGAAGATGTTTTAAAATTTTATTTTATTGCATTTACTTTGTTGAGTTGTAAAGTGACCATCAAAAAATAGATAAAAATCTTTGGTAAAATAAAAAAAATCACATAGATTTTTCACTTAGAAACATGCTGGGAAAGAAAATCCAGTAAAACTTTTATGTACTGAAAATTTCTCTTTTTTTTTTTTTTTCTGTAGCTAGAGAGAATCTTGTGACAATTATAAATGGAGACTGCAATAATCAGAATACAGTATTGCAAATTGAACTCAAATGCTGAAATAGTGTAACTTGCTATACTATAGAAATATTTTGTATCACTGTGATGTCATAATCAGACAGAAATGATTTTAAATAAATGTTTGAACAATGTGACAGTTCAAAGGGTAAAGAAATACTGGGTGTGCTGCACCATGAGGTATCCAAGTGACAGAAGGGAAAATGACATGGGAAGTAGAACATCAAACAGGCAGTACATCCTCCTGCATATACAAGAAACATTACTGGAAACAACAAAAATAAGCTGGATCAGTAGCAGAGGAGACACCTCACTTAGAGGGGGACATGAACAACCTATTAGGCAAAAATGAAGTAAATCAGCAAAGAAAGAAGTCAAACTCACTTCAGTGCAGTCTTTTTATTTTGCACAGACTTCTTACTTCCAACCACTCTGATATTGGTTACATAGAGCCACCAAGGACCACAGTCATCAGTGATAACTGTATGATTTGAGCTCCCTAGCCCTGTAAATTCACAACTATTGTGAGTCTTAGGTAATAAGGATGAACAGCCTTAAATATGCGGTAATAAGGAGTAACGATGTGCAAAACTGGACAATTAAAAAACAAAACTTTTCTTAATAACTGAATTTAATAGAGTGTTTACTGAATTGGTTTAGGTTTTAGTTGAAAACTGCCTTAAATTGTCACTCTTCTAAATACTCCCACCCCAAAAACTTCTTAACTCTCTAACTAATAAATATCAGCAGACCAGTAAGTTTGTCTGAAACACTGCAACAGTCAGCATTACAGAAGCTATGGCAAAGTTGATGCATGGTGAAAAGGAGGAGGTAGAAAGAGTGTGCTGGGACCTTCCCTTTCAACAGAAGTGGGCAGATTAGTTTAAGATTGTGAAATCATACATTTTTTGTTCCCTCAATGTACCTATTTATGTAAAGACAATATTTTTATATTTGTCATAATTTAGTTACTTTTTTATCATAGAAGATATGTTCACGTCTTGGGAAAATCAGGCAGAAGAATTCATTAGTTCATGTTTTTTAAAATTTTTGGCATTATCTGATAGCAGGATTTTTTGAAGATAGGGAAAGTGTGAATAGAGTATATAGAGAGGGTTTACCTATATATAAATTATTAATGTATAACAATACTCTTATGTATTTGCTGAGTATGACTAATTGCTTATAAAAAGATGGCACAATATTGTCTCTTGCACTATTCAATTCCTTAAATAATTAACTGTCTTCTTTTCTAAGTAGGAATTAAAATATTTCTTTCAAGAAGAATTCCCATGAGCTTGTCTTATGCTCTTCTGTATTGTAAAACCAGAAGTACAACTAAATGGTTTGGATTTTTTTTTGTGTGCAATTCCTTTTAACATATTTATTTAAAGAATATTTGATTTTTTTTTTAAGTAGCTACTTGTAAAAGCAAAAGACAAAACATAATCCTTCTCTTACCCTTTTTTTTCTTTATACAAATACAAAGACAGCATAAATGGAGTATTATTTATCAAAATTACTGTATAAGATTTGCTTTGACTTATAAGAAAGCTGACCTCATCTTTGAAATCAACAAGATAAAAAAGAACCATTTTCCTTTCCATCTCTTTTTATTTCTTCTGAAATACTTATTTAAGAAAGTGATATTAAATGTGAATCAGAACATTAGTAGGCTTTTATGAAACCAGATTCTAGGAGAAGAACAAACAAAGGAACAATTCTATGTCAAAATATAGATACATTTTGTCTTTTAGAATTTCATTAGTAAATTCTAATATTAGATTAGTTCCTTAAAATTTGTGCTTATATTAGTAATGAAAGAATGAGAGCATTCAAAAACAATTGGAGAACTGGATGATAATGATGCAAACCCATCAAAACCATCCATCTTTTATCATCTTTGAAAGACTGAGACAGTCAGGCATGGTTTCAGGCGCCTTAAAAAAAAAAGCATAGGTCACACTCACCTTCAAGATGGGCAAAATGAGAAATTCTGGGAGGAGCAGACCTTACTCAGCTGAAGATTGGAAACCACATCAAGGTACATGTAGGACCAGAGGACAACTAAGAACAGCCACTTGCTGAGGGTGGATTGATGCCTCACCAAAATGATTTCCTTCTCTAACAGGAAGATCAGCTTGGTGGGCAAGGGAAGAGAAATGACTGCATTAACGTTGTCAAGATCTTTTACATGGTGTCCCATAGCACAACTTCTTATAGTTGTATTGGAAAAAAAAATTGGTCTGGATACACAGAATGACAAGCCGGGTGAAAAATTGACTAAATTGCCATGCTGAAAGAACAACTCTCAGCAGTTCAAAACCCAACTGTAGCCAGATATTATATGTCAGCCTGAGTTACTCCGTAGAGTTGATACTAAGGTCAATATTGTTCAACATCCTCATTAGTGGTCTGCATGATGAGGGAAATTACACTTTCAGCATGTCCCTGGATGGAGGAGAGCTTTTACATTGAAGAACTGTCTGCCACTGGAAAGGTTTTCAACTAACTAGAGAAATGGGTGGACAAAAATAACTTCGATTTCAATAACCCTGTACATTGGACAAAATAACACCATGTAACGGTACAGGCTGGAAGATGATTGCCAAGACAGAAAAGAGACCAATCATTTTTTTGCGGCAACAAGTTAAACAGAAGTCAGCAGCATGCTTCTGCAACAATGAAAGCCAAGTGCCTGCTGGGCTGCATTAGGAGGACACTGGGAAATTGTTAGGAAGAAATATCATGTTTGCCCTGTTTTGACCATTTCTTAGGTATCTGTTTATGGTCATTTTAGAAGAAAAAAAATCTGATCTGATGCAGTGTGGTCACCTTCATGTTCTAAAAATGATAAATGAGTAAATTCCCTACGTGAATTAGAGAAAATACAGTCACCTGTAGAATAGTTTTTCAACAGCTAACTTCAAGGAATGCAGTGTAAGGAATGGCAGGGACAGTCTTTGAATGTATCTTATACTAGAAGGAGGAATCATAGAGTTTCCTGAGGTGGAAGGGACCCACAAAGACCATTGAGGCAACTCCTGGCACTGTACAGGACCACCCCCAAAATCACACCATCTGTCTGAGCACGCTCTCTAACATCTTCTTGGACTCTGCCAGGCTTGATGCTGTGACCACTTCCCTGGGGAGCCTGTTCCAGTGCTTAAACACTCTGGTTGAAGAACCTTTTCCTAACATCCAGCCTAAACCTCCCCTGACACAACGTCAGGCCTTCCCTCAGGTCCTGTCACTGGTCACCAGGGAGAAGAGATCAGGGTCTGCCCCTCTGCTTCACTGTGCGAGGAAGCTGTTGATAAGATCTCCTCTTGATCTCTCATTTTCTCTAGGCTGTACAATACAAGTGACTTCATATATGGATTCCCCTCTTGTGGGCTCAATATTTCTGAGCCTGAGAGAATTTTAGCTTGCTAACTATTGCTAGCTCCTTTCCCAAGAGAAAGTTGTCAACAGTTTCTTTTTTTCAATACATCTCTCTCCGTTTCTCAAAACAGGTTAAGTAAACAGTGTTCCCTTTCCCATAACAACTGTCCCCAGGTGTTGTTTCCTATTACTTAACCAATGGAGAGAAGTGTCACTCCAATGGACCAATAATACACCTTTTTAGGGCAGCATGTTATAAAAGAAACTGTTGGAATTGTAAATAAAGCCTTCTTTCTCTTCTAATAACTATATGGAGTTAATCTATTTTGTGTCCTACCGTGACACCCTCTAGGTTCTTCACCATCTTTGTCTCCTTTGGATCCACCCTAAGAGCTTTTTATTACTCTTATATTTTGATGTTCAAAACTGTACTCAGGATTCAAGGTGAAGCTGCACCAGGGCAGAGCAGAGAAGGACAATGGCCTCCATCTATGGCTGCTCCATCCTGTGCCTGATGTCCCTCAGGACCCTGTTGGCCCTTTTGGTTTCCAGGGCACTGCTGACTCACATCGAACCTGCCACTGACCGTGACCCCCAGGTCCCTTTCTGAGGTACTGCTATTCAGTCTCCCATTTCCCACTCTGTACATATATCCAGGATTGCCCCATCCCAGATGCAGAATCCAGTACTTACCCTTGTTAAACTTTACACGGTTAGTGATTGTCCAGACCTCTAACCATAAAGAATAAATCCCTAAGTTGTTTTCCTTTTAAGGATGCAAGAGCTACTCATTTCATTAGGCAGAAGTGGCTCTTGGTAGATAAACTGAAGTAACTTGTTTTTCAATCAGGAGTGAGGTTAAATCTCTAAGAGAACTACTTGGAAAAAGATCCACAATAGCAGATTTCAGCACTCCTTGGATTTACCACTTAAAAAGAGGTTCGTGTCTTGGAGCAGAAGGAATTCAGCAGGCAGTCCCTGGGCTGTGAAGGTCAGTGCACAGCAGAACCTGAAGACAGCAACACAAGAAAGTGCAATACTATTGTCATTATAATTACATTTGGAGGGTTTTTCCAGTTTTTTTTCACCTATAGGTGGATATAGTAGCTGCAGTCTTGGCACAAATCTAGAAGATTTAACTCGCAAATGTATACATGTAACAAAATGCTGTAAGTACTATACGTCTGCAGTCCTTGCAAAGTTCTGGTTTTATGCTTTAGAACTTGCTTTTTTCAGATTAGACATTTAACAGACATTAAATTTGCCACTGAGATATTGCAGAGCAAATATATTACATCAATCACTCAGAAATTAACTGATTACTTTTAATTATAATGTAATGAGGTGCCACTGCTTCAAGTGTTTGATCCAGGGGTGAATTTTTATTACAAAATTCTGTGAAGAAAATTAATGGAACAGCAAAAAGCCTTAGATGATATCTCAACTACAGTGCATCATCTCCTTCTTTTTATGACTGCATTTATGGTTCTATTGTGAAGAAAAAAAAAATTGCTCATGCTTGGTGAATTGCTCAGTGACAAAAAGTAAGTTGTGCTAAGTCTTGATCAGGCATACCCATCTTCTCAGTAATGCCCTTTGACTAGCTTTATGTTTGATTGTTTACATTCCACAAAGCCTTCTCTCAATTACCAATTTAGCAGCTCAGATGCAGTCCTTCTCACTGAACAGAAACCCTGGATATAACAGTGTTATGCCCTCAGGTATTCTTGTCATGCCACGCTTGCTGCACATTCTATAGTACAATTGCAGCAAAGGGAGTGGGAGACACTAATGGTTTTATGAGTGCGGAAATATACATATGCTTGCAAAATCTTCTCTCCCTGTCCATCCACCTGAAACAGAGTGCAATTTGCCTGAACATTGTCTGCTTTGCTTCCGCATGATATTTCAATATCTGCAAATATTTTAGTCTTAGAAGTTTTATATTGAAACAAACTAACTACTGTCAAGGAAATCTATTTTAAAAATCTCACAAAAGAGAAGAAAATTCCTGATAGTCTACACAGTTTTTATACCTGAGACAAGTACATTGTACTCTTTTGGACTAAAATTTTATCTAGACTTCTTTGAACACTGGGGACATCATAGTTTTCATCTCTTTAAAGAGGAAATACGTTTGTCAACAACAGTAAATACCTTTTCTGATTTGGGACTACATCACATCTTTTACATATATATAAATGTAGCTGTGAAAAGGATTCTATGATTTTGATTTTAAAAACTTTTTTAAATGGTCTTTTGTACCAAATATGACATATATAAAAATAATAGGATCCTGAGTTTACATAAGCCTTTATGCTTGTGGAATAGGGTGTAGTACTTTAATTGTATGTTTAGTGTCATTATATAAGCAGGTGAGGTGACTGCCCCTTTAAATCTTGAAGACTGAAACCATGCAGCCCAAATCAAGCCACAAATGTATTCAGTGCTTATTGCGCACCCCTGAATATGTTAGCAGCTGAAATGACTTTGGGAAAAAAAAAATCTAAAACAATAACTGTTAATAGCTTAAAGAAAGGAAAAAAATAATACCTTAAGAAGAGGGGAAAAAAAGTAGAAATTTAGCATATAAAAGTGGATCACTAAGCTAGCTGCCTGGTCTTTGCTTGCAAAATTAAGCCTTCTTTCTGCTGCTGGAAGTTATCAATATTTAACTGCCCCTGAAAAGACAAAGGCACATAGTATGAACCAAGAATTATTACTGTGAATACATAAGTTTTTACCTGAAGTGTTTTTATATCAATAATTGATTTTCAGTACGCAATCATACAGAATTTGTATCTCATTAACAAATTGGGACATAATAATCAAATATTCTTTGATAGAATAACTAGCCTAGCAGATAACATTGAAACAGTGAAATAATTATGTATTTCTTTTAAAAAGTTTTGGAAGTGTCTAAGTCAACATTCCTAAAATTAAAGCAGAGAATTATAATGAGATTAAATTTTCAGGGATAGATACAAAACTAATTGAAAATATCACTGAATGAATAGATGCCAACTTTTTGATTGGTTAGTATGTGAGGTTTCTGGTTTGATCACAGTTCTGTTCAATACTTTTATTGAGTTAACCAGTAGAATACAAAGCATATTCTAAAATTTGCTGATGACATCAACAAATCTGACTAAATCAAATTAGAGGGGTTGCAAACAGATTAGATGGCTGGATTTTAAAGTCTGCAAGTTAAAGATGCTTTGAAATCAGCAAGAATAACAGAGCATAGCAGTAGTACAGTGTTACAGTTCAGTTTTGTAAAATTCAGTTAAAAAATACAGACCACAGTTAAGAGGCATTACTGCTTTAAAGATGGAGGTTAACAGAAGTCCATAAATTAACCATTGGTTATGGGAAAAAAATGATTCTTTGTATGAAAAAGGAAAATGTCTTCTAGGAAGCAATATGATTTTTCTGTCCTAAGTTTCAGTCTTATCTCGACCCACTTAGAAAGAAATGTATAGTCAAAGTAGAAGACAGCAAGGCAGATTATCATGAAATGTTGAAAACATAGCTAAGGAGGAAAGGTCAAAGACAATGGTTTTGTTTTATTTAACAGACAAAAAAGACTGCCATGAAAAGGATAAAAACTAGATGTCCTCATTCTGTTGGCAAAAGAAGAGGTTTATGTTAAATATAAAGAGAAATTTTCTTTATAATAAAAACAGTGAAGTGTGATTATTGAATACACTTCTGAAGAACTGAATAGATATTTATCTGTGACTGTATTTATAGTCAAGCAATGTTTTATCCTTCTTCAGAAAAGGAGAACTGAGTGACCTTTTACAATAACATCCAGCCTACAACTTACATGACTTTTTTTATTGTACATTAATAAAGAATTGGAAAAATATTTCAAATGTCTTGAGCTATGAGATATGCCAAATTTATTAAGAAATACAACCTAATTACATTATAAGATATAAATACATAAATAGTGCATGAACATTGCTTTCATAATTTACCTAGATATCAAAAAGAAAGGGAAAGCAAATTTTCACTCCTTTACTTCTGTTGAAAATCTTCATGGATCAATATTTCAATATCATTGATGAGATATGGACATCTAGTGTATATCACTCACCAAATACTGTCAGGGGCAATATAGATTTGAATTAGAGCTATTAATTAAATATATTGCTAAAAAAATCAGAGCAGGNCATGGAGATAGAACCCGGAAATCATAGCTAATGCTGATTTACAAAAATTTCTGATGAGTGAGAAAGGAGTTTGAGTGCTGATACAACAGAGCTATACTCAGCACAATGCAATTTAAACTGATATTCAGCAAAAAATAAAATTGTGTTCATTTAAAAAGCAAACTTAAAAGTATATATAAACCCATAACTATTCTANAAGGCCTTAAAAATAGCTGCCGCCTATCCCTCCCTCATTCCTAGCTCTGCCTCCTCCCTGCAGTGGTGCAGAGAGACAGGGAGTGGGGGCTATTGTCAATTCATCACAGGTTGTTCTTGCTGCTGCTTGAGGGAGAGAAGTCCTTCCCCTGCACCAGTGTGGAGACCCTCCCATGTGAGATAGTTTTCCTTTAACTTCTCCAATCTGAGTCCATTCTCAAAATGCTGCAATGTGGGTCACCCTTCCACTTCACCTTGAGGGTGCAGTCCAGCAAGGATAGGCTGTTCCAGTGTAAGTGCCCCACAGGATCACAGGTCCTAGCAGAAAACCTCTTCCAGCATGAGGTCTTCACTGTTCTGCAGGTCCCTGCCAGGAGTCTCCTCCAGATCACACCTCCCATAGGTTTAGAGACTCCTCTCAGGCACCCACCTGCTCCAGTGTGGGTCTTATCCACAGACTGCCGGTGGATCTCTGCATCCCCGTGGTCCTCCATGGGCTGCAGGGGCACAGCTGCTTAACCATGGTCTTTACCACAGACCAGGGGAATCTCAGCTTCAGTCCCTGGACTGCCTCCTCCCCCTTCTCCACTGATCCTGGTGTCTGCAGAATTGCTCGTCTCATGTTTTCCCCCTGATCTTCTCTGGCTGTAATTACCACTACACAATAACCTTTTCTTCTTTTTTCTTAAATATATTATCACAGAGGCATTACCATCATTCCTGATAGCCCAGCAGCATGTCCATCTTGGAACCGGCTGGCATTGCCTCTGCTGGGCATGGTGGAAGCTTCTGCTAGCCTCTCACTGAAGCCTCCCCTGCAGCCCCCTGATACCAAAACCTGGCCATAAAACCCANACAGCAACCACTAAATGTTAGGAGATAAAAAAGTGGGAAATAGATTACAGAAATTAGCAGAATTTGGATTGGCATCCAGCTGGCTTCCATGGATTGTGTATATTTTCTGAACATATGCAAAAACATATAGGCGCATTCCTAGCCTAGATAGAATATCCATCTTGTTTTTCAAACATGTTAAATACATCTCAGTAAACAAGCAATATAAAAACATATAGCTTCATAGACAGCAATAGTATTTTGGATCTGCAAACAACTTTTCCCCTGTGTGATGTCACTACTATTTAGCCATCTGAGGTTAGCATTTATTGATTCTGCTTTTACTTTGATTGGATCTTACCTACTTCAGTGCTTCAGTAAATTGAAACCTTCTCCAGTTCATGGAAGAAATGTGAGAGCAAGGCAGTGAAAAAATGTACACTGACCTCAATTTGTTTCAGATGGTATTGGTAAAAACATTGTCATCAGGTTGTACAAGTGACCTCAGCTAGCAAGAGATAAAAATAAAACCTCATATTCTTAACAAGCCTTTAATAGAAAGATATTTAATTATCCCCAAAGCACAAATCAGACCACTATTTTTCTATACTCTGAAAATATGAGAATCTCTATTATATTAATGAATTTAAAGGTCAGCATTTGAATTAATTTCTTGCTGAATAAACTGGCTTTATACAATGTAAGATTTGTTTCATATCTATGGTGTTATTATCCTTATTATATATTTTACTGTTATATGCATTTTTCTAAGTACTAGGTAGATATAATATGCTATCTATAATACAATTAATATAGTAGAATAAAATAGAAGACAATACAGTATAATATATAATAGGTAATATAATATTTATAATATAAGAACCAAATCCTCATGCCATGAAACCTGGGCCTATGAATAGAAGCATGGACAAAGAGAAAGTTGGGAAACTAATCTGCTCAATTCAAAAGTTAGAGGGTGCCTTTCTTCAGTGATATTTTTTTACTTTTTCCAGACATAAATCTCCATTGAACTTAATATGATTTTATACAAATATTTAAATTTAATCACTTTTTGCCTTGGATTAATGCTTATCCTTGCAAGTGTGCAACTACCACAATATGATCATCTTGCCCCCCTTTCTTTTTAATTTCTTGTGCACAAAACTTCTGCCACTGAAAATGAGTTACCATTTATCCATATTTCTGCATATGTCACATGTAAACAAACAAACAAAAAAGGTTTTCCGTGTTGAGTTAGCCTTAGCAAACAGCCAAACACACACCTAACTGCTCACTCACCTTCCGTCACTGGTGGTATGGGGGACAAAATGAGATGAGAAAGCTCATGGTTCAAGATAAAAACAGGGCAGGGACATCACTTAGCAGTTACCATCACAGGCAACAGAGACTGAATTTGTAAAAAAAAAAAAAAGTAATTTATTTGCAATAAGAATAAAATTTAATTGCTGATTTGGGTAGTGAAAAAACACAGACAAACTTTACCACAGCTTTCCTTCCCCCGCTTTCCTGGATCCTATACACTCCCTGTAAAAAGCACAGGTTGAGGATGTGGGGTTGTCATTATGGGGGGTTCTTTGTTGATCCTTCCTTCTCACACTTACCGCGTTCTCTGGCATGGGGTTCCCAAGGATTGCAGTTCCCTCAGGAATATCCATCTGCTCTGATAGGGATCCTTCGCAGACTGCAGTTATTCCTGCTCTAACATCATAGAGCACCAGACAATTATTTTACACCTGGATTCATTTCTGATTTCCTAATTTCTATACTTCTATTGCAAGNCTTAAATCATACATTCTATATGATGCTCGTGTCATGAATTTTTTTTCTGAATATTTATATACCAAAAAAACACAATAACAGTGATAACTGAATCCTTCAAAGTTAAAGGTAATTTTTTACCTAATTGGTAGCCAGTTTGATACATAACTTGTTTTGTGAATATTTTTATGCATATTTTACTGATCACAGTGTTTAAAAATGTATATATGAATATATATTATATATTTATATATGTATATATGTATATATGTATTTGTTTACAGCAACCACTAAATGTTAGGAGATAAAAAAGTGGGAAATAGATTACAGAAATTAGCAGAATTTGGATTGGCATCCAGCTGGCTTCCATGGATTGTGTATATTTTCTGAACATATGCAAAAACATATAGGCGCATTCCTAGCCTAGATAGAATATCCATCTTGTTTTTCAAACATGTTAAATACATCTCAGTAAACAAGCAATATAAAAACATATAGCTTCATAGACAGCAATAGTATTTTGGATCTGCAAACAACTTTTCCCCTGTGTGATGTCACTACTATTTAGCCATCTGAGGTTAGCATTTATTGATTCTGCTTTTACTTTGATTNCTGCTCAATTCAAAAGTTAGAGGGTGCCTTTCTTCAGTGATATTTTTTTACTTTTTCCAGACATAAATCTCCATTGAACTTAATATGATTTTATACAAATATTTAAATTTAATCACTTTTTGCCTTGGATTAATGCTTATCCTTGCAAGTGTGCAACTACCACAATATGATCATCTTGCCCCCCTTTCTTTTTAATTTCTTGTGCACAAAACTTCTGCCACTGAAAATGAGTTACCATTTATCCATATTTCTGCATATGTCACATGTAAACAAACAAACAAAAAAGGTTTTCCGTGTTGAGTTAGCCTTAGCAAACAGCCAAACACACACCTAACTGCTCACTCACCTTCCGTCACTGGTGGTATGGGGGACAAAATGAGATGAGAAAGCTCATGGTTCAAGATAAAAACAGGGCAGGGACATCACTTAGCAGTTACCATCACAGGCAACAGAGACTGAATTTGTAAAAAAAAAAAAAAGTAATTTATTTGCAATAAGAATAAAATTTAATTGCTGATTTGGGTAGTGAAAAAACACAGACAAACTTTACCACAGCTTTCCTTCCCCCGCTTTCCTGGATCCTATACACTCCCTGTAAAAAGCACAGGTTGAGGATGTGGGGTTGTCATTATGGGGGGTTCTTTGTTGATCCTTCCTTCTCACACTTACCGCGTTCTCTGGCATGGGGTTCCCAAGGATTGCAGTTCCCTCAGGAATATCCATCTGCTCTGATAGGGATCCTTCGCAGACTGCAGTTATTCCTGCTCTAACATCATAGAGCACCAGACAATTATTTTACACCTGGATTCATTTCTGATTTCCTAATTTCTATACTTCTATTGCAAGTAAACATATAAAAGAAAAGGCAGCTCAGTCAGGTATAGTTCAAGGAAACAAAAGTGTCCAGGTTTCTTAGAAGTGCATTATTATGTTCCAGCAGCAACTTGGAATCTTCTGATAAAGAATTTCTTGAAAATATATCAGTAAATTTTATTCAACACGAATTTGAAACACTGAGTATTCCAGAAACTTTTTATGATAAAAACTTTAGCTCAACACATGTCACACTTGCAAGGGAAGTTGTAGATTTTGCTCCTGATGGAGGATAGTGAATTTAGATTCATTCACAGGAAATCACTCACACAAATTTAAGTGAATTCACATATATTTGAAGCAAAATCTGCTATAATCCGGTTAGCTTGTTTGCTTGCTTGTTTTTCCAGAAATCAGATATCAAGTGGTTAAATTAATAAGTAAATACCCACCCTTATCAGTGCTCCATAAGAAGCTCGACCTTTTTTCTTTGGCTAGGGTTTACTGGTAGAAATTAGAATAAATCAACCTTTTGTCTTTTAGTCCATATTGTTCATAGAAAACATACATGTAATGGCAGAGAATGCCTTTGGATTCATAAGGGCTTGTGCTGTACACTTCAGTACTCTATCTACCCAGCCTTGACAAACAAAAGGGCAAACACCACCTCTTTCTCCATTTCAGGTTGTTTTATCCATCTTTACAAACGAGTTATCAACTCAAAGAGTCTTAAAGTTCCATCTCTGTGCTGAGTTACACTACTGGTTGAATTCGTAATACCAGAAAATTTGATTTGGCCACCAAAATACAACAAGTAGTTGAAATGCAAGTATTTCAAATCTAAGAACCTTATTCGTCTTTAAAAAATTACTTCTGTTCTTCTAAAATATTTTAATATAGTACAAATTTTTGTTTGTTTGTTATTGTTTGCAATTTGACCTTCAATGTCACATGGTGGTATGTCAAATGAAGCAATTCTGATCATGTGAAATTGGATCATGTCTCACATACATCAACAGGATTGATTAAACCTGACAAGATATATCAAAATGTGACACATATGTCTCAAAAACAGACATAATGTTGTCTTCTGAGAACAGTAGTGTTTCTTAATAATTTCTGGAAGACATATTTTCCTTTGAGAATAAGAAACCCCCACATCAACATGGCAAATGGTTTCCCTGGAACCTGAACATCATAACTAAAGAGGCCAGAGAGAAATAGATGCTTTTGCTCTCTTTCAGGAAATTCACTGGTAAGTTATCAATATTATTTTCCAACCTAATTTCCCTTTAAGATAAGATTTGTAAATAACATTTTGTTATAAAAAAAGTAAAAAGGAAATTGTTTAGATGCAGAAGTCATGAGTCATGATCTTCCAGACATGAGACTGTACACACAGTGTCTCCTTTGAGTACTGTCCCAGACGTAAATTTTTTATTGCTTTATCACACCATCTAGCAACGTGCTATGGGCTTCTTGTGGTCCAGATGCTATCCAGGAGACCCATGGTAATTCACAAAATTTACAAACATGTTCATGCTGAAGATGAGGAAGCAAATTTCTACATAACAAAAAAAAAAATGTATGACATTCAAATCTAATCTAAGAAAAATCAGAAGGATTTTCTTATATTTTAAGTTTTATAGAAATTACCATGAGCTTATTTTATCATACTCATTTCAACTGAGTTATGAATTAGCCATAAAAATCCAAGAGATAGCTTAGGAAATATATTTCAATGTATAATGTATTTCAACAAAGCAGAATCTGAATTGAAAATGCTTAAATACTTCATTCTCCTTTAGGATTTATTTACACAGTCCCTTACCCCTCCTCTACCCACCTTTTTCTTTCTCCTGAGTGGCCCCCTGTAGTTCAGAATCACAGCATCTCACAGTAAAACTAGAAATAAGGAAGTTACTTGTTTACTAACAATGTAAAAACAATAAACATTGTTTCCCTGAACCCAAAATAAATAAATCAGCTGATGATTTCCATGCTTATTCTTCACTTAACCCGGTCTTTCAGCAGACTTTTCTAGTGGTCATTTTAGCAGCCGGTGTTCAGCTGTATGCATGGCCCAGCAGCTTTGTCTGTCTCTTTCCATGGTGTGTCTTGTATTTTTAATGCATACATGTAAGCACAAGAGTAGCTGTTTATTTACATGTTTGAGTGGCAAACCTGTGATATTCTGCAGTGTAATATCACACATGCATCATGGGGCTCTTTCATCCCACTTAAATGAAGGCAATGGTTAACCTCCAGCTTCAGTTCCACAAAACCAGACCAGCAACACAGATCAATCTCAGGTAAAACACAAAGCACTAAGCAACTTTATACTGTTCTCATTATGTATTTCTGTTGAGTCCCTTATTTCTGTGGAAGTCTGAAAAGACAATCATATAAATTCAATTCACATTAAAGCTTTTAATGGTAATGTATCAAGAATAAAGATTCATATGATTTGCTATATGAATATTTTTTTTATTTTTGCAGTCAGAGATTTAGGACCTCAAAAGAGTTCAGGACTGAAGTCCTGTTCTATTTTCATGTACTACCTTTCCTTGATGCAGAAATTATCAGATATGTAGATGATTTTGAAATGGTTTGTCTGCTGACAGAAATTACGATCCAAAGAGGCAGTGGTTTGATTTGGCAGAAGTGTTATCTTTGACACTGAGTAAAGAGAAAAAACAGGAAGAGAAAAAAATGTTATTGAAGGCTGAGGAAAACAGAGCTTTTCTGTCAAGTTTTCTTTCATCTCTAAGTGTCTACCCTAGAGCATTTTACTCTTACAGTACTTCATCATTTCAATTGCTTATATTTTGCAGTACAGATTTAACTCGTCCAAAACTAACAGCCAAACAGTTATTTTTAAACATTAGTTCCCAGCGTTCTCAGCTCTTGTTGTAAGTATTTGAGACATATCAGCATAAATGAGGTCTGACCTTAGTGGTGACCTTAGTCCTACTTCTTCCACTGTGCAGCCAAACAGGCAACTGATGAAGTGGACAAGTTGGAAAACATAAAGCAGTTTTGCATGCAGGTGCCCATTTGTTGGCAGTGGGTTTTTTTTAGGACAGCGTCTATGACCTAGCCAGTCTCAGCTGATTCCAGCCAGCTCATCTTTCCAATTTTCATGTAGATAGACATATTTAAAATGGGTTTTTTAACCTTACAGCAGGAGTTCAAAACCACTATTTGAGGACTTAAGGGTTAAAAACAAGTGATACCCTAAGACAAGAATACCTGTACAGAAACTGATACCTCATAGAGCAAAAAGTAGCCAAAATGGGGAGGGAATTAATGTAGTCAGAGGATTAGAAGAAATCAGATGAGCTACAACAGATTCTGATGAGAGCATAGTACAAAGATTAGTGCAATTCCTTAATGGGAACAGGATCAAATTAATGAAGGTAATAAATTGCTGAATTACTTCAAATCAACTTGTCAGTAAGAGACAGAATAGTCAACAGCAGTTTTGGCAATTAGAAAGTAATGAAGATCTTGTAAAGTCATCTATTAAAAAAGAAAAAAAAAACAGAAAAGGAGAGCTTATTTAATTGAAATGCACGCAAATGAGCTAGTCAGATAAAAGTTTCATTCAGTTATAGTACCATGTACCTACTTCAAAGCAAGTGAATGCTTTCATGGATGACAACAGCATAACAATACTTGTGTGATTAAGCTAAGCAGTCATCTAATTACCTGCTGAATTACTGTTTATATAAAGTCAAAACAAAACTTTATGGCTTACAAAGCACCTATATGAACTTCTGGAAATATATTTACTGATTTTACCTCTCATCTAATTCAAACTGAGTGGGACACCACATGTGCAGGATTCACAGATCCAGAACAGAAGGCCACAACATGAATGACTGACTCTGGATTCAAGTCCCTGTGCCTGAGATTTAGTTTCTTGCTATGTTTATGTATCTTATAATACAAAGTCATTGATAAAAAACATCAAGGATGGTGCTGATGATTCCATCCTCCTTTGATGGAAGATGTCTGTCTGCAGCTCTATCGAGTCTCATTCTGGAATCTAATAGTAGTGTTCTGAGATTGAATTATCTGTACAACGGCTCACAATTTTGGTCAAGGTCAGAGTGCATATTAGAGTCAGAAGATGAATACTTAGTGAACATTTGTAGGTTGATGAAACTGTTATTTCCAATCAAATCAGAATGAGGGAAGTCCCATGAATTTGTTTACTTCTGGGGTGAGTATCCTAACGTCTGAAATATTATATAATAAGCAAGGCTGACATTGCATCACACAGTTCAGTTGAATTGGTTGGATTTACATCATACCTGATAAATCAATCGTTTTAGGATCATTAAATGTCCAAAAGTCTGTTTCCTGCATTGTAAATATCCTTAGGTAAAGACAAGTGCTCATCTGCCAGTTATGAGCATTCATAATACCAAATAATATAAAGTTTTCCAAACACTTTTGCTCCTATGTTGGTATTTCAGACCTGGCAATACATCAAAATTTTAATCTTTGACAACCAACTTTTATCTTTTTAAGATTTGGTTTTTTCCTCTCTCTCTTTCCCTGATGCTCAAAAGTCATTCTAATGCTATAGAGAACAGTTTAACAATTAATCCCAGTTGCTGCATTTAGACATACTTTGGAATGAACTAATTAGAATGCAGGCATAGCATGACTTTTGGAGATAGATCTGAATGGCATCTTTTACATAACATTATTAATTACTAACACATACAGATTTTTTTTTTTTCCTTAAAAGCACTTCATATTTTGATGCTTAAATGAAACATGAACCCCCCCCCCATTTTTATGTATAGCTAACCTTTTTAACATCATCATGCTAATTTTATAGGCTTGCTATCAATATGTTTTCTGCAAAAAGGACTACATATGGGACTACAGATATTTATCATCATGCCAAATCATATTCCTGGAAGAGAAAAAAACGGGCTTTCAAGAGATGAACACCCTTTAAATATCTTCCATGTCATCCTATTTGACAGGACCAGACTCAATACAGAATTGTTGTTTTTCTTCACTCTTAAACCTTTTCCTAGTTGTAGTCTTTGTTTCACCTTGAGGGGAAATTGCTTGTTCCAGCTAGAATAATTTTCTTTACACTTGAGGACCAGATATCTTTATAAGGGATTAATCCTCAAACCCCTGTGGGCTAACCACATGTAAATGCATTGCTCTATTAGTCATACTTGGCAAATCTGAAGGAAAAAAGAGCCAATCCTTGTAAGGGGTTTATGGAAGCACTAGGTTATAACTTGTACAGCAACAAGGGAATCAGCAGGAAACACCAAATACTCAAGAGTTCCCTCTTCCCTAGGGTGTCTTCCTCAGAAAAGTAACAGAGTTAATCCCCTTCTGACTTTGTCTCAAAGAACTGATTCTTTTGGAACAGAACAGGAAAAGTGGGATCTTCAGATGCTATCTATGAAATTATACCTAAGGCCTAGAATTGTCCTTAAATTCCATGGCACTATTTTACATTTTTTTGTTGGCAGAATCTCAGATTTATTTTCCCTGAACTATGCTAAATTTATTTTCCCTGAACTATGCTAAATATTCATAAGACTTGGTACTCCATCCTTCCCTATAGCATACTTCTAAGAAACATAACTGAAAGCAGAATCCATATAAATGTTATCAATGATGCTTTATGTAATTTTTTTTTTGTTCCTTTCTGCAGTGGTTAGAAGACTTTGTTGTCATCACTGTGTTGGTTAGCAGCAATAATTTTCCAATAAGGCCAAGAGAAATGATTAGATGTTGGCTGGAAAAGGGTGGTAAGCATTATTAGGCAATTTTCTTGAAAAGAAAGGGAAAAATAAGTTGACAAGTGATAATTATATCTCAGAATTTTGCATTATTTTCTCACCTTTTTTTTTTTTTTTTAAATATGTATGGTTACCATTGAAACATTTCTGAGATTTGGCTATCTTTCTCAGTACAAGACTTACGAAGGTGAAAGGTGACAGATTATTTGTTTATTAATTTATTTGTTACCACAAATAGTGCTTCTCAGCTGCTACATAGAAAAATCTTTATTTATGTTCTGTTCAAATACACATTTATAAGAAAACTCTTGAATCCTCTGATGAAACAAAAGACAAGCTTTGAACTTATACCTCTGTGTGTCATAAATATTTCTTGTGTTCTTTGTTCTTACACTAGCAAGTATAATATATCCAAGTTATCTCTCCAGGAACTGATAAATTAAGATAACTTATTGGCAATTGTTAAATTATTATTGCCCGATATGATTCATCCCTCCTGAAAAGCGTAGGCATTTAAGATATGTTTTATGTTTCATGTTTTCTGACAAACAAGGATGACTATCTGAGACTCATGCTCCAGCGCAGTGCTTTCTGACAGCCAACAGCTAGTTGCTGTTGAAACAAACATAGTTTGTTTCAAAATGAGAGGAATCCTTCTGCCCTAGTTTTTCAGACGAAGAAAAGACCTTAAGTGTACGCTAAATTTCTCTTTCCCTGAATTCAATCAGTTGTGAAACCATTTTCATTTGGATTTACTGGTCATTAAATGTAGCTGTTTTTAAAGAACCATAACTAACATAATCCCTGTTACAGTTGTTTTATCTGTTACCAAAAAAATTTACTTCTTATATCTATGGAAAAAGTTGTGCACAAAGTGCTCTAGGCCCACTGAATTATCTTTAGCAAGGCCTTTGACATATACTACTTAAAGCCAAATTAACACGAGATGGACTGCATAAACACATCATAAGGTAAGTAGAAAATCAGCTTGACTATCAGGTTGAATTAGAAGTGACTAGTAGCACAAAATCCACCTGGCAGTCAGTCAAGGATCTGTGCTGAGGCAAATAGAGTTGATATGTTCATTAATGATCTGAGTGATGCAATAGAGTGGATAGAGTACATCTTCCATGAATTTATGGAAGATTAAAAAATTGAGAGGAGAAATTGGCACACTAAACAGGGGAGCTGCTGTGTGAAGGGGCATCAATAAGCTCAAAAATTGAGTTGAAAAAACTTCATGAACTCCAGTAAAGGTAAATACAAAATTCTCTTCTAGAAAAAATTCCTTGTCATCCTGTTGGGTAATAACTGCATCCAGCTATGGGATCACCAACACAAGAAGGAAATGGACCTGTTGAGGTGAGTACAGAAGAGGGACACCAAGAGATTAGAGGGATGGAGCAACTCTTCTCTGAGGAATGGTTTTTAAAAATAAGTTTGTTCAGCCTGGAAAAGAGAAAGCTTTGAGGTGACCTAATTGCAGCCTTCTGTAGAGGATCAGATTCAAGCACGTTTTGTGCTAAACATTCTTGCTGTTATGACAGGAAGTATGTGGTCAGAGGAGAGGGTCTCACTGAGGTAGGCCTGAGCTGCTGCAAGCCAACTTGCTGCTCCCCCTTGAGACTCACACTCAGACCCCTGTCTCTGTGCCCTCCTACTCACTTCCTGGAGAAGAATTGGCTGTGCATATGTAAACAATAGAGTGGGAAAAGTCTAATGGCATGCAGCAGGTGAACTATAAAGGAGTGTGGAATGGGCCTCCTCCCCCTTCTTTCTCTGTCTCTCTTTTCTTCTATTTCTTCTCTTTCTCTTTTGCTTTGTCTTGAAACCCCAGCTCCAGACAATTCATGCAGCAGGACCAATGCAGGATCTAAGGACTGGTGGTATTTGCTTTCTGCCCTTGCTTGCCTGAGCAAAGTACAGCTATCTCAGTGTGAGAGACCAGAAGGATTGCTGGTTCCAAACATTTCAGAGGGGTATGTGTGGTAGAAGGGACAGCTCAGACTTTGCTCTGGTGAGATGATGCCCTGCTTTGCCCACCCCATTCCCCCTGGGCATGTATCCCACATTGCAGTGGCTGTCAATCCCTGGCATAGAGAAGGCAATGCTCCACACCCAACCTCTGGAGCCCCTAACCATAGCCCAGCTCCTGAGCAGCCACCAGACAGGCAGTCCCACCTGGGGGATGGGCCCAGGAAAGCCAAAGGGTATTTAAACTGAAGCATGAGGCAAACATATGTCATGACTCTACCTTTCCTTGGATGTTATATCAGCTGAGACACTGCTGGTACCCAAGAGTGATAGCTAAATTTATCCTTTTCTATATCTTTTCTGTCTTACTCTCTTTCTTATTCTAATTCCCTCTTCTTGAAGTTTTGAGTAACTTAAAATCAGATGGATTTGGAGTTTCTTGAGTGGGATGATCTAAGTTAATACTTTTGAAGTCTTTTATGTAGATTGAATGGTGCTCCAAACTTCTGCCAAACTTCTCTAATTTTATGAAGTTGTCAGTAAAATCTGGGACTCTATTTGGAATACTGCATCAGGTTTTGTGCTCCTATATACCAGCGAGATTGGATGTACTAGAGCAAGTCCATCAGGGGACACACAGATGTTCAGGGAGCTGGAACACATGACGTATCAGGAGAAGCTGAGTTGGCTGGGCCTGTTCAATGGTGAGAAGAATGAGCCAAGGAGACACTGCTGTCTATAATGACAGAGCAAAAGACAAAACTTTCTGAGCTCTGAAAGATGGGAGCAGGGTAAATGATGAGTTGCAATATAAGTTCCAATATAAGTTGCAATACGAAACATTTAAAGTCAGCATAAAGAAATTAAATTTTGTCATGAAGATGGTCAAACACTCGAACAAGTTGCCTGTGTAGTCTCCGTCATGGTAGAGATTCAAAATACCCTAGTCTGAGCAGAGGTCTAGACGATATGGCGGTCCCTTCCAAGCTACATTGTTCTGTGTGTCTATGACCTACATGAATAATTGGCAGAAAAATCTGCCAGTGAAATGCAGCAGACTGCTGTTTAGAAAAGACCAAACAAGGCCCCAAAATCGGAATGTATATTTTTCATTCATAGCATCAGTTCCTAGGCTATACACAAAGAAAAGCCAAAGAAGTGAGTCTGGAGGGTTATCCTTTCCAACAAAGGCTTGTTTACCTTTTGAGTGTGTATACCCTTATTGAGTGAGGAATAGGGAAAACAACCAAAAAAAACACCCTACCCTCATTACTAATTCCAGCTGTATCATTGGATGAATG
Source organism: Donacobius atricapilla (assembly GCA_013397315.1). Lineage (NCBI taxonomy): Eukaryota > Metazoa > Chordata > Aves > Passeriformes > Mimidae > Donacobius > Donacobius atricapilla. The sequence goes on from WBMY01018583.1 coordinate 119,896, forward strand.
AAATTTTTAGCGTCTTAGCAAATCTTGACACTTGCAGTGTTGACAATACAGGTGAGTACCATTTTGTCTGCATAGTATATATGGACTCCTTCCTAGCTTTAACCTTGGGGTTAATTCCATTCTATTTCCATGTCCACTGAATTTTGTTTATTCTGAGTCAAACAGTACAACTGTTGCTCATCAGTGACTGAATCATTTTCTACATCCAAGGTTAGCATCCTCTGTCCATTTGCAACATTTTTGGGCTTAAACAAAGAATTTTCCAATATCCAGGAAATACTTAATTTCCTGATTTGACATAAAATAAACTATGAGAGAAAGGCTGCTGTCAAGAAAAGAGGATAGAAACTCAAACCAGACAAATATTTTCTGTCTTTTCCAGACCCATTTGAACCAGAGTCCTTTTTTTAGCACAGCAGCCAATCTGACAGAAAATGACAAGACTGAATTACAAACATTTTTGATTTGAAGATAAGTTTATCTCAGTGCCCTCCAATCTGTAAGTAAGAAACTCAAGATTTTTGAGGCTTTTTTAGAGAACGAGCATCTATAGAACTGTGAATATAGCTTGGCTAAACAAGAGCAGTAGATTGGCAGCTGATAAACCAGTTAATTTAACCTTGCTATATTCAGCGAATATTGCAGTGTGTTCAAAATGGTAAGGGAAAATATTATAAACTGTTAACTTATGCTATCATTTCCCCATAGAGCAATGTAACTTTCTCATCAACCTTGCAATTCTTTATCCTAATCTAATGAACTTTTCCCTTATGTACATTGTGGATGGCCCAACCCTGAAAGTGTTTAAGGCCAGGTTGGATGGGACTTTGAGCAATCTGGTTTAGTGGAAGATGTCCCTGCACAGAATAGTGGGGATGGAAATAGATGATCTTTAAAATTCCTTTCAATGCAAGCCAGTCCATGACTCCAACATAATCTGTCACTTCTCCAAGTGGAGAGGAGCTGGCGAGGAGAGATGCTATGCTGGACCTTGTTCTCACCAGCAAGGAAAAACTGGATAGGAATGTGAAACTCAAGGGAAAGGTTGTCTGCAGTGACCATGAAATGATGGAGTTTAACGTGGGCTTGATATTTCTGAGCCTGAATTTTAGCTTGCTAACTTTTGCTAGCTCCTTTCCCAAGGGAAAGCTGTCAACAGTTTTCTCTTTTCCAAACATCTCTCTCTGTTTCTCAAAACAGGTTAAGTAAACAGTGTTCCCTTTCCCGTAACAACTGTCCCCATGTGTTTTTTCCTATTACTTCACCAATGGAGAGAAGTGTCAGTCCAATGGACCAATAATATACCTTTTTAGCGCAGCATGTTATACAAAGAAACTGTTGGAATTGTACGTAAAGCCTTCTTTCTCTTCTAACAACTATATGGAGTCAATCTATTTTGTGTCCTACTGTGACAGTTTAATATTCTCAGGGCAATGAGGATGGTCTACAGAAAGCTCAGTACTGGGGACTTGGGGAAAGCAGACTTTGGGCTCTTCTGGGACCTGCTTGGTAGAGTATTGTGAAATAAAACCCTGGAGGGAGGAGAGGATGAAGAAAGCTGGCTGATAATCAACTATCACTTTCTCCAAGATCAGCAGCAATGCAGCCCAGTGAAGGGTAAATTGGGAAAAAAGTTCCAGGAGGCCTGCATGGATGAACTAGGGTCACCAGGACAAGTCGAACACGGAAAGGAAGCCTACAGAGGTAGAAGCAAGGACAGGCAGCCTGTGAGGAGTGCAGAGAGCTTAGCCCTGTAAATATTATGTTTGGTAAGAGGTCCAGGAAGCATATGCAGTCACTGAGTAATAGACGCAAGCCCCTTATGTAATACAGGTTTGTGTTTGGATTAGGAGAAATGGTTTTATAGCTGCAATTAATACATTAACAATTTTTATTACACCAGTTGCAGTAATTTTAACACTCAAATTAGTAAAGAATGACAACATGAAAAATGCCCTCATTATTATTATTACAAAAATTGAATCATTTTCCCTTGGTGTTCTATTCACCCTACCAACCTATATGTCTCTTGGACCTCAGATAAGTAGTAACAGCTTTTCTCAGATGAGATGGTGGGTTACCAATCAGCATCCCAAGGTCTGTGCCAGGATGATTGTGAAAGTAGGGTATATGTGACTTATGGCTAGCTCAACGGCCGGAAATATTTTTTTCTTTCTCCCTCTCCCCTTTTTTTTTTTTTTTTTTTTTCCCCATCCTGACTATCTAGGGATACTCTTCAGGGAAAAGAAATCAGAACTCTGATAGCTCAATAAAACCCTCCCTATCTTCTGCTTGAGGGAGAAAGCAGTTATGAACTTTAAGAGAAGGCATAAAAGAGTGAAAATAATGCCGAAGAAAAGAGATCCATACCAAAATGTTTAGTGAAGCAGTCTTATCTCTGTTAACCATGCTTTTCTCTAATAATTAGATAATTTACACTTTTATAACTCCATTAATAACAATACTTGTTTTGTTTGAATTTGGTAATTACTGTTCAAATTAGATTAATATTAAGCTCTTGCCTTTTGTATGTCCTTGCACCCACGGTAAGATATTTGGTGTAAGATTTACTGGATGTGTCTAAAGACAGGATGTTTCTCAAGGCATATGAATGCCAGTTTCTCATCTCTATCACTTCTATGCAAATTGCACCAAAATGCCCATATGTACTTTAGGCCAGACTTTGTCTGAGACAAGTTTATGCAGTTCATCCGAACAAGTACTGTAATGTACTTTTGTGATATATTCAAGTTTGAATACAATATTCTAAATGTATTTTGTCCACTCTCAATAGGACAGTCTGCGCTTTATTTTCTCTCACAGGGAAGTAGATTTTTCCCAGATTTTGTAAAAGTTTGAGCTAAAATATTCACAAGGGTAATAAAATTTAAACATTAGCTAAAACTATGGATCAGAAAGCCATAAGGGTGAGGTGGTTTCATGTAGGGATACAATTCCTCTCTTCTAAATCTCCAACTGATTCCAGAAGGTATCAAAAATCAATAGTGCATGTTTTAAAATAACAGTTGTCTCTAGGTGAGCTACTCTAGTCTCAAGAAACAGATGAACATTTTACAGTCAGTCTGTCATTGGATATAAACAGAAGATATCCAGGGAACAGTGACAGGAACTACAGCTTCCTCTTCTCTCACATAAGCAACTTAAAAATGATTCTAGGAGGAAAACTATAGACTGAGTCCCATCAACTAGTCCACTGTTCATCACCCCCTGCAGTAGGTGGGAACTAATGTTGTGGGGGAAGTGTGTGGAACCGAAACGTTGTAGGATGATCTCAATGGTACAATTTCTAAGCTGCTGTCAATTAGTAGTCAAGAAGCTTCCAGAATCTGCACCTAAATGATCATGAGAGTTTCCTTACATGTTTGCTTTTTTCAACCTCACATATTTGCTTTCTTGCCTGCTTACGCAGGCTAGTTTCAAAAGAATGCATGGAGTTCCCTCATCTGAGATACCCTTTATTTTTTTGAATAGAGTCCTGTTATGCGAGATATCTAGTTATTACTCTTTGGGTAAAGGTGGGTTAATCCTTTGGGTTTTTTTGACAAAAAATAAGTTCTTGTCCAATCTTAAAAAACAGCCTTTTGTTCTGAATACTTGCCAGGTAGGTGCACCAATGGCGAAACATGAGGGAAAATCCTATTCAGACACACAATTAATTGACAAAAGGTACTCAAATAACATTATGATTCAGCTGAAGTGTTTTTAAAGATCACTGTTTTAAGGCAGGTTAATATTTGAGGTTCCCTGTGTCATCCTCTGAATGTTACTAAAAATACTTGTCTCTCCTCTGATAAGTACTATTGAAACAAACTTAGTCACAAATAGGATAGGTATCTAATTTTAAAAAGATATTTTTTCACATCTGTGTATCACATTGATATGAATACCTATTAAATATTTACTAAGAAGACTTGTTTTTTTTTTAGAAAATATTTAAATACAGAAATAATTACTCTAGAAGCCTATCTCCTGACAATTGATCTGGTTTATATTCCTACAAATTAGGGTCTCCTTTTAAAAAGTTGACATATTTAACTGCTAATAATTCTATTCTGGCTTTTAGATTTTCAGGAAATAAAAAGTTTGTATTTTGAATAATTAAAAGTTAAACTGTCTGATTAAAAAAAAAATAAAGGCTCAAAAAGAAATAATTAAAATTTAAAAAGTAGCATGAGCTACAGGGCATAATGAAAAGCAGCCATAAGGTGAAACAGTTGTACATAACACAATACTCTATGAGGTCAATGAAACTTCACATATTTCAGAAATTAAATGATGTTACAGATGTTCCCAGGCATTAGAACTTACTCATTCATCTCTGATGGTCTTAGGAGCAGTTGACTTTGGTTATCTGGGTTTCCCACTTTGTCACTGTTTCTCTGGCCACTGTGTGGTCATTGGTTTTTTATTTGTTTGCTTGAATTTTCACTAGCTAGACACCCTAATGGTAACATTTGAAGTCAGATGTTGGCTAAATCCTGACAATAAAAGGTGAAACAAACATCCAGACTAAATATTTTGCCCTGTCTATCATAAGCCCCAACTGCTAATAGTGTTTTCTGCAGTACAAATATGAATATTCTTAATATTTTAAAGGAAAAAGTGAATACCCAGTTACTTTGTTAAAACTAATACTAAGATTAAACAACAAAGGATAGAAATTGTCTTTACTACATCTCTGAATATTATAGGTAGCGTGACACAATGAAAAAATCATAATTATTGGATTAATAATTCTTTTATTAAAACACTGGAGGATAATAAATATTTTGAGTTATCAGGATCACTTTCTTTCTGTAACTACTTTCAAAGTTTGTCTTTCCTGTTGAGAATGTGTATTGCTAATTTGAAAGGTCTGTGAACACAAACCAGACTGCAGTTAAAGACATAGGATACTCACTTCAAGTAAACATGAAGTTCCAACAGAATTGACTTACACTTCTAATTGTACTTTAGTGACAAAATTTTAAAATCTTAACTGCATTTCTGAAGAAAAAGCTAAACTCAATCCCACTAAGCACTTTTTACAATGTAGATGGATTTTCTCATGATCATGACATTTTTCCCCCAATTTTAACTCAGTCTTATTCTGCATTATTTTTTCTGCAGTTTAAATCTTTATGACATACAGAAGCTACAAATGAAAAAAACCCACATTTCTGTCTCTCTGTGGTATAAGGCTCCAACATTGTTCTTGAGAATAGATTCACTGTATTTCTGAAATTCCATGCAATTACCTTTCCCTGTGAGAAACAATTCTCCACCTTTGACTAACCAAACATGATGACTATGACGGCAGGAGAAAAAAAATAGTGTGCCTGCTGAAGAACCCTTAACAACAGCCAAAATTATTAGCACAGCTGTGTTTTCGTGATGTTTTCAGCATTTTTTTCTTACTTGCAATATCAGCTTACCCATTAGTGTTATGCCCTCCCACTTCAGTGAAGAGTCTCACTCTACAGAATTGCTTAACACTGAATAATCCAAGTACATAAATTTCTGGATTTATTTATTTAATTATTTAAATAATAATAGTAATAATAATCACAAATCTACTTTATCTCTCAGGAAGACTTCACAGTAATTGTATTTTTCATTACAGGAATACTTTCTTTTTGTTATTTCTGTACTTTAGCCTACTTAAATACTTTCCACTACTTCATAGTGACATATGTAGAGTCATATAATGGGATTTGCTAGTCACTAGGCACTAATCATCATTTGTATTATTGATCAGCAGACTTTAAAAACAGTGAGAAAAATAGAAAAGGACATTTCAAGACTGTCCTTTCTGTTGGCTACAGAGAAACTAGCTTCTAGGAAACTCAGTTTCACAGTAATTTTCACAGGGATTGTTTGTGCATTCAGGAACACACCTCCTCTACTGAATGATGCTTTCTGCACAAAGTCTATTTGCAGTGCTAATTTACAGGTCTGCTGGTTGTAAAGACCTAATCATGCAAACTCTTTATGAGGGTATTCTCAGTGCCTTCCTCAAACAGTGAAACAACCATTAACGTTTGATGGCATAAGAACACTGGTGAGCTAGGACTCAGGAACAGTGTAAAGCTTCATATTGATATTTTTTCCCAAGACTGTAAAATGGTACTAGTCACACAATAAACTTAAAAGTTGATTCAGAATGCAACATTTTTTTTTTTCTTTTTTTTCTTCTTTTGAAACCTCAGCTATGTTTTGCAAAACTTTGTAAACACCCTCATCTTCAACTGGATGCAGTCGGAATTCTTATGAAGTTTGGGAAAAGAGATTTCTTTCACAAGTATTCCATGAAATGGAATTTAAGGAAATTGCATAAAATTGGGGGTATGTTTCATAAATTATAGGTTGCGAATGACTTTAATCTCTCCTTATTTCTGTGTGCTCTGTGTTATCCTTTCTGGTTATTGATTCTGTAGTCTGTGATCACTTAATTCTGTGTGTTAAGGTTTCTATATGGTGTCAGAAGCCTAGGTGGATTAAAAGTACGTGGAGGAAAATGGTAAATATAATGTGATCTTTGTGATCCTGCCTGTGCTGCACATCATTGTAAAATGTGGATCCATTTTGTCAGTTATGGGAGAGTAAAATCTAGAAACTACATATTTTTAGCTTCTTAATAATAGTTGTTTATCCTTGGTTTACTTGTTTTCCTTCCCAGTATAAAACTAGCTCAAATTTTGAATTTTTAACATCTAATTCAAGTATTGGAAATGTTCTGAACTCCATTTGTTGATAGGTGATGAAGGTACAATAAAAAGGTACAAGAAAGACAAATGCCTGGAGTCTCAGAATAAAAAAAATATGCTATGTGCAGTGAGCCAGGACAGGGCTCTAACATGATAATCAGACTGAATAAGGCCAGCTTAAAACCAGTAACAGAGTAAATGTTGTGTTAGAATAATAGTGTGCTGACAGGATGGATGCCCTGCAGCTGAATCTCTCTCTTCTTCCTGGAAGATTTTGTAATGGAGAATTAAGCATTGTCTACCTCAGGCTTACTCAGTCAGAATGTATTTCTGCAGATGAAGCTGCTGATATGACAAGTAAAGGCACAGGGATAAGTCTTATAGAGCCTTAGTGCTTGCAGGCATGAGTCCCTGCACATTGAGCAGGCAGGGTCAGTGCTGTATCCTCTAGACAGTAACAAATAGAGAAGACTGTGTAGGTATGGAACAATGGTTGATAGAAAAATAAATCAAGCATTATACTGTAGGGTCTAGTGTTACTATGAAGAAATGAGTCCCTTGGGCATCTGCAAGGAGGAGCTTTGATATGCAAACCTGTTAAGTCTTTGGAAAGTATAATGCACTGAAAAAATGTACGCACAAAAAAGGTCTGGTAGATTCATTACTATACAAGAGCTCACTCACTAATAGCAGGGTTAATAATAAGCAGAACACAAGTAAATGGCAAATAGGAAAAAACTGAAAAGGTGACACAGTAACACATCTTTTACAATTTCCTGTATGTGTTTCACAGAGACAAACCAAAAATTGCATTCTCAAAACAAAATGCATTGTAAAGTTTTAGTTTAACAGAAGGATATGCCTTTAAAGACACACTGCTATTGCAAAACAGGTAAGATTCTGTGATTCATCTAATCTTGAAAATGACCTTTTTCTGTCTGCCAATTGACTAACTGGAAAATGAAAGGTGCTTAATAAAAAAAAATAGTGAAATAAACAGTATGAACATTTTTTTACACTAATACATATTTATTTCTTGCTAGAAGTAAGTTTACATTTTTTAACCAAGCTGTTCCATGAATACTGGAACTAATGATGTGTGATTTTATGGATTAGCAATTAGCCGGTGATTAGCTTTTTGTCTGAGAAGGTGCAAATTACAATCATGAGACAATAACTTGTTCTTAATATTAGGGTAATTTTAAAAAGTCTCTCTGTTGGTTCTTTGTTGTCCAGTAATGCTTCTGCTTACACAGTTTTCTTTGCTATACTCAGAGCATATTAACAGTATCTTTACTTGATCTGTACCATTCAGGAAAATATGTAAAATTAAATTGTAATGAGGAATATAATTTTTATGTGATTTTATGAAACTGTTGGTAGTTTGGAAGTAAATGCTATCTCCCTTTCTCACATGCAGAGCATAAACTTCAGCTAGACCCCTTTTATTTTTTTTTCTAAGACAAATGTATATTGCCTGGCCTCCTCTTACTACAAAAGGTCTTCACAAACTTTCCCCATGCCATATAAACCAGATAATGACATATTTAGAGCATTTTAGAGATTCTTATTTAATAGAACAAATTTTTTGCATGCCAATAATCAATCTTAAAGTTTCTCTAATGCCTTTTTGTGGAGTCTTGTTTTTCTAAAATGTTAGGAAGGACAGTAAACAGAGAGGTGTTCAGCCATCTCCAGCAAAGCAGAGCCTCATCATGCATAGTGATAACTTGGGAAGAAAAATGCCATCACTCCAAATGACCCTCATTCTTCCCTCAGCTTCTATTGCCAAGCACCACATCATATGCCATGGGACATCCCTTTGGTCAGGCGAGGTATGCTGTCCAGGCTGTGTCCCTTTTCAACCTCTTGTGTATCCCCTGCAGTCCTTGCTGGTGTGACAGGGTGGGGAAGCAAAAAAAGCCTTGTCACTCTGTAAGCCCTCTTCTGAAACAGCTAAAACATTTCCATGTTTTTATCATTGTTTTGGTCAAAGATCCAAAAGAATAGCATAGGACTATGAATAAAATTAACTATGTATAAAATTAACAAGAAAAACCAGAAGAATTCAAGCCTTTGTGAATATTGTAACTATTGTAATTTGAGACAGGATTTCTATTATGGTGTGTTTTGTCTAAGGATTTAGAGTTTAAGTCTTTCTTTTTGTTTGAGGTAAAACATTTCTGCATTAAACTGAGATGCCTTTTATTTGTTAGTCTATTTACACCCATGTTATGATGTGAGTATAAACCCAGTCACTTCAAGTGGTCTCTTCACTGTATCCTATTTTGCTCTCATCAAAATTTGAAGTAATAACATGCAAAAAAACCACTCGTTTTTCTTATTTATGTGCTGGAATCTTCTCAGTAAGCTATTCTCCTGAAATATCTGGGAGAACTTTATGTCATGTCTGTTCAGATACTCAGGAATGGATCTACTTTAATTTGCTCTGAATTCTATAGATGTCTTGTATGTTGTCCAGAAAGATTAAACTCAGCATATATTTTTAATTTCTTTTTCTGGAATTTTTTTTTTTTAAATAGATAGATTCTGGGTTTTACTAGAGAGTAGACCTTTTTTTGCGATAACAAATGCTAAGTAGTATTGTTACTTTTCTAAGTAGTATTGTTACTTTTCTGTATGCAAGATTGCAACAGTTTCGAATGTGCCAGAATTTTGTGTAAGCCAGAACTTTGATGGGGATCTACTCAGACCTTTTCTTGTCAGTTAATATCTTGGTGAAGACATAAGCTGGTTTTGGTTTAGTATATACATAACCTAAATAAATTTCAAAGTGTTTAAATATGACTCCATGAACATTAAAATATGTTCCTTAATAACTTTTCTATTTTGAGATATTGACTTTCTTTCTTTACACTAACTGGGAACTCTGCATTTCTTATCTCTCCTTTTCCTTCTTATATATAATTTTCCTTTAAAATTGCAAACCTGTGTTTTTTAAATACATGTATATGTATGTAATTTGAATGAAGTCTAGTATTTCTATGACAATGTGATTGCATCAAAAAATTTGTACTTGCTTACTGTGGTATTCTTCACATTGTCTATCTCTTTTTTACAGCTCTTGCTTTCCACATGAGAATTATGCTAAAAATATGAATAATATATGCAATCTAATAGCAGCTTCCATGCAAAATTTTCATTGCCTGCAACCATGTTGCCTTCAGAATGTGTTAGGCTTGATACGGTTGTCCTCCACAGTTGTACATAAAGTTCCTTTTAATGAGATGTGACATGGACATAAAGTGCTGGTTCTGATTACTGTGCACACTTTCTGGTCTGAAACAGATATGTCTCAGGCATGCTCCTGAGCATATTTTATTTTACATTTCACCCTTAACAATACAAAAAAATTTAACTTTCTGGAAATAATGATCCTTTTACATGGAAAAAAAAAAAATCAACGAAGAATAGTGCCTCCTCAAACTTGTTTTAAATCAAGGTCATAACATAGATTTTATTGTGATTTTTTTTCTGTATTAAAGATTTTTCACAATGACTTTTTATTTACCAGACACAGAGGGAACACAACAGTATTTTTTGAACTTCAAAAAGATCTCTTCAATCTGTTATTCAGTTCTTAGTACTGAAGATGAAAAAAATTGGTTCTAGAGAGATAATTTGTTTTCAAATATTGAGGAAAAAAAGGACACTTTAAAAAAAATTTTCCTATAATTCCTACATGTCTCTCTCATTTTTTTTCCCAAAAGAAAAATTAAATTAATTCCATCATTTTTACCCTATTTATATGTGCCCATACAAGAGCCCTATATATTGGGCTTGTTGCTGTCCAAGAACCCTAATAAATCTGGTAAAAGAAACTTGCTTTTTTTTTCAATGCTGCAATACGAACTGTTAACAATGCAAAGATATGACACTCATGTTGCATTAAAAAAGTAGATATACCAGCATCATGCGTAATTCAAAATTATCTACTCTGTAAATGATAAGGATATCAAAAAATTTCTGATTGCTCTTCTGCTAGAGTAGGAGAAATCAGTATTTTTGGCTAATACTTTGTCAAGGGGGTCAATGTCTAGGTTAAAAAGTAAAACTGAAATATAAGTAAGTGTATTTTGAGAGTAAATTTAGGCTGAACTCCATATATTTACATTGATCCACATGTAATTCCTGGGTTGCATTCTCCTTTGATTTCTCACAAATTCTAGAGAAATAATTTTTTACTGAAGATCATAATCATTTCTAATGGTGCATTCAAATATTTTCCTGAAGTATCAGGAGTGGTGTGACCAAGGATGTTCTGAGATAAAAATGAAACTTTAAAGTGCACACAAGAGACAGAAGTATAAAAAATTGCAGGCAATTTTCACTTGCATTAATCTAAGATGACATCTCCTATTACTGCTGCAGCTCTGCTGTTGGCTGATAAGAGGGCTGCTGTGACCTTATGAGCTAAAGTACACAAGTCAGTGTGGAGCAAGTATATTGAATATTTTTCAAGTAGCGGTTACTAAAACTTATATACAGAGAAATCTTATTAGTGTTAGGGGATTTATCAATATCTTTGTAGTAAAAATGATCTCTGATGGTCAGTGATGTTTCACTTCAGTGCTTGTGGGTACTTTGAGCCTTGCTCCAATATGTGGGATTTTTTCATTGTGTGCTGGTGGCAGAGTTTTTTTGGTTTTGTGTTTGGTTTTTTGGTTGGTTGGTTGTTTTTTGTTTTGTTGTTGTTGCTGCTGGGTTCAGGGGCTTCTTTATCTGAAAGGCAATTTCCTATTATGAGCCTTGTCCCTCTGGCATGAATATGAAATTACTTACCTTTTTTCCCTTTTGAGTGTAATTGCCATAGATAAGCCTCAACAATGAGTTAGCCATCTATTTGAAATTCTGACTTTCGGAATTTCTCAGGTGCTTCTCTCATGATTTCTAGGTGCCAATTTCTAGGTAGCAATTTCTGTCTTAGATAAGAGAGGCACTGCTTTCAACCAGCTGAGAAGCTAGTCCTTTGTTTGTGGAGTTTTTCTTTATTTCCTTAAGATGATATATTTATCTATATCTATGTCTACATCTATTTTATATCTATATTTATAATCTGTTTGTAACCACATATCTATGTCTGCACAGATGCATGCATGAGAAGACACAAAGCAAAATTCTGTTTCTATGAAAATACAAGGTTTAAATCTGAAATTGTATTTTTATGGCACTTTTGTTTACATAAATATATTAAACCAATCTCTGTGCATTCATTACTTTCTTTGAAATCATAAATAACCTCAAAAGGCCAGGGTAAACTTGCAAGCCTTATCCCTGAACAAGGAACAAAATCCATACAATTTTTGCAGAGAAATTTTGAAGATCAACATTTGGTTACTTGATCACAACCGTTCCTTCAGTGAGAAAATTTCCATTTATCTGCATGACTTGTTCCTCAAATTATGAGTAAAAATATCTAAACAACAATAGCTAAGCAGCTAATGTGCACAGACTAGCAGTGTGTTGATTCAGAATATACTTTATTGCTTTTGAGGCATCTTTTACTTTCCATTGGCCAAGTCCCTTCTGAAACAGGGCCACAGTATGAGACAATGCAGTTTGTTTCGACATGCCTGATCCCCACTAGTAACTCTGCATGGACTGAATAGACACTTGAGGAATGAAAAGGGTATTGACACCACACAGACTTCAAACGTGTTGGATGACGTGCTGCTTAGGTAGATGTATTTTTTTTTTGCTTATCTGGCTACACTAGAAGTGCAAATATAACATGGAGCAAGCTTTGTCCTTTGCCTTCAGACAAGGTGAACTGAAGAAGGAAAGTGTCTTAGTGACAGCTGTTTCTACAGAAGCCCCAGGTTCTCCTGGAGACAAGGACTGCAATGAATCATTACAGAATTGCTTTTCATTCCTTGCAAAACACTTGTATATTTGTTGTTCCTCTGGTGCATTTTTATTTTCTAATTTGTAAATCTCTGTTAAAAATGTCTTTAAACTATTTCTCACCAGTCATCCATGGGCAAATTGCATGTTCAGAGCTGGAATGCTGATATCAGAAGAAAGGATTTAAAAAGATACATTTAAGCACATAAAACCTTTTTACTGTCACTTTTAAACCTTGAAAATAATAATTGCACAGGAATGGCTGTCTAGAGAATCAGAAACATATTCACCTCTCAAAAATCCCAGGTTTTCACGAAATTGACAGAAGGTTTTTGCAAGATAAATTCTTCAAATTATTGCACTGAAGGAATTTTCTATTCTCAATTAATTGAGGTGGCATACCAGTAATTTTAGAAACTGAAACACTTTTTAGTGTGAGGGAAAAATTAGCTGATGGTTTGAAACAGGATCAAGTATCTGGAGATGACATTGGACCTTAGGGCATTCTGGAAATCCTCCACTAAGAGAGCATATAGCTGCCTGTATGAAAATAATGAAAAAAAACATGCAAAAACTTAGTAGGGAAAAGAAAATTTTATGGTTAGGCTGGCATGGAACTGGACATTATGACATCACCAACATAGGAGAGACACAGGAGATATTAAAATAATTTGCAGGTTTTAAATAGATTCTATTCCCTTCTGCCTCACCTGTAGCTCATAGTTTCCTAAATTTTGTCAGTTCATTCTACAACATTTCTGTTACCCCCCTAACTTAGTTCTCAAGTGAGAAACTCAAGGATGTGATCTTTAAGGAATAACATTCAATGAAATATTTAAAAACTCCAAGTCCTTGGAACACTTCCTTTTCTTTCAGGGTCATGTCAGGATGAACTCCCCACCTGCCCTTGAACTGAGAGTTAGTCCTAAAAAGTAAATCAAGCTGTAAAGCAGATCCTGGAATAGAAAATCATTTCAGCCCCCCATCAAATAAATTAAAAGGATTTTGTCTACAGCTGAAAATGTCATTATCATCAAAGTCTTATTCTGACACAGCACAACAAGATCAATTTCTCAGAGACATTGCAGTAGGTTGGCTGCTGTATGTGATTCTCCTTTCCCCCAAAGCTGCAAGCAACCCTTGACAAATTCACTTTGCTTGCTTGCGAGGGAGGGGGAATGCTATTGCTGAGCAATATTTAAATGTATTGCTAAAATAAACCCTTAAATAAAAAAAAAAAAGGAGCCCTTCTCTAGCAATCACTGAGAATGAGGAAAAGAATCTAACTCCCAAAGACATAAGGAACAGAAAAAAAGCAGATAGCAGTAAGAGAGGAGAAAAGAGAGCAACTCCATTTCTTCACAAATATGAGTGTATATCTGAGTGCGCACACAAACTCAAATTTCTGTTTGGAGAGTTGGAGGGTGAAATGAAACAAAAAAAGCACTACTTTTTTAATATGCCAATACTTTCAAATATTTCATCAGCTTTAAAATATTTGTCTCATATTTTGAACACTGTTTTGCAAGAGATCAGGCAGATTTCCTAAGGGAATTATTTTCACCAGTCATTGTACTTTATTGCATTCCATGAAAGGTTTATTTTTTTTTTATTACATTGAAAATATATTTCACATTTTGGTCAGCATTGTTTGTGTGTTTAAACTTGGATTTCAGAAAGAACTAAGTACTTTAGGTACTAGGTCCTACTGAAAAACTGACTTTTAGGTTAAAATTCTCAGTATGTCCAGAGAAAAGGTTATCATACTTCCTAAAATCATGTCTGGTAGATGAAAATATAAGGTGGGAAGTTTATTTGGAAATGTTTATATCTCAAAAGCTGAGGCTAGGAATATTTCTGTAAGTAACTCAGAAATAGAAAAGTGGTTCCCTAGAACCTGCATAATTCCGTGGTGACACAAGGCGTTCTCTGTTCTCCTGAATGACCTAAATATATCAGCCTCAGCAGTCCTTGCTGTTTAGCTTTCTCTTACACTAACAGCACAAGCCATAATGAGTCATGCCATACAATGTTTAACAACCTCGGTCTAATGATCTGCAAATATAAATCTCATTTTTTGGCAAACTCTATGTCAATTAAGAGCCAATTAAGTCAACTGGTAGACTATGGGATGCTGTAATTATGTGTTCATCGTTGAAGGCTGGCAAATTGCCCAAAACTTGTTCTTGTTCTTTAGATTTTTACATAGACACATTTGTAGCTGATTTTAAATATATCAAATTTGAGGTGATGAGCTTGGATTATATAATATGTACTTATTTTTAAGGAGAAATTTTATTTTTCCCTGTCAAAGTTGTCTAACATAAATGAAATACATTGTGTGGCATTGTAACACGACCTTTTATTTTTTTTGGAGACGTAAGCAGTACTGATAGTTCACTAGCTAGTGTTGTATGATGTTATTTTATTCTATGACATGATTTTTCCAAGGTGAAACTCCTTAGCAAAACAAACATTATTGAAATGGTTCATTGATTTATTAACATGTGATGAATCGACAACCAATGAACTGCATGATCAGGATAAATATCAGCAATCGATCAGCTAAACCAACTATTAATAAAAACTGACAAATCCCTGCGCACATTTTTATGAATAGCTCAAAAATGTTACTATTTTCTCCCACCAACACACCCAAACCTACCCCCCCCACACCATTTACATGCATATCCCCTTTCTCAAAGGTAACCTTGTTGGTTACCAACAGCCTCCTTCCCCGGGAATGTGAGCTATACACACGGCTTCTGGTGGAGGCATGGGTGTTTAAGCTTTGCCTGTACCTGTACTGTTGCCTACGACCTCCAAGTGCACATGCTGGACTTCAAGCGTCCCATGAGGCAAGGCGCACATCGGAGGTGCTGGTCCCCACGGGCTGCACCCTCAAGTGCCACCCAGCTGGATGCAGTACAGTAGCTCATGGCAGCCTTTGGGGAGGCTGCTGTTCCCAGACAGGCTGTAGTTGTGATGCCTTTAGTGTCAAACAAGGTCTGACTGCTGCTGCTTCTACTACAAGGTTTCTCCCTTGCCCTCTGTTGAGTATTTTCATGTTTTCATTAGACTTTTCTTCCAGCTGTTCGCTTCTTTGCTCTCTCTTTGTCTGTCATTGGTTACTGTTTAATCCCAGTGAGGGCCGGCTTTTTCTTTAACATGATCAGTTTGGCGCAAACATTCTTTCATACATTCAATTCACATACACTCAGTTTATATTCACTTAAGTGGTGCTGCCCAGGCTGTTTTCTAAGGGGTGGATACGCAACCTTAAGACTTAATAGAATTAAGAGTAAACTTGACCCTTATGAGTGACACATACCAGAGATTTTATCATGATTCACTTGAAATTTTTGTTTAATCAGACTTTCTTCTAAAAATGTAGATTTTTGGAGAAGTGGTAATAGATTTAAGAAACAGGCAAACACTGGTGCACAAAAAATGGTGAGTCATTCATATGCTTCAGAATAACTAAAGAGAATTTTGTTACTCAGAGGAAAGGTGTTGATCCTAAGGACAGAAATACTTAGAAATAGATTGGTCACGTTTACAGAAAAGTAATTTCATAATTTGGCAGGATACATGATTTACCCCACTTACAAATTCTCATGTGTTGACTGTAATTTCTTCTATCCAATCTGTTTTAAATTATGAAGATAATATTACACTCTTGGTAGTGACAGTTACACTTTATTATCTCTTGGGCTTTCAACTGTTTGATATTATAATGTGTAATTAAGTCTGAAGAATGCATATTTGTTTAATGACATTTATAGCTGCTAAATCAAACTTCCATATAATTTTCTCAGTGATAAAACCTATTTAGCAAAGAATTTTAAGAAGAATTTCACTAATTCTTTAATTAGATTTTTAACTGAATGAAGATTGTATTTTTTATTTATTAAAATTCAGAGTGATTATTAACAATCATGGGGTTTTTTTGTCTTTTTTTTTTTTTTCTGTCTGAAACTGCATTAGTCTCCAGAGTCTTTTACTCAGCAGGACTTATTAACTCAAACACAGAATTGTGTTAACATAGCTTCAAGTTTACAGCTGCATCCTGCCTGGACAGAGTAACTGAGGCAGAACTTATTTGCAACAGACTGAAAAACAGTGAAACCAGAAGAAACCAGTCTTTGATCAGCAGTGACCTTGAACATGTTACTATTCCTGAAACTGAAAGACCACAGTTTTTGATTACTTTATAGTGTTTTTATGCTTGTATCAAGTCTTTTTTATGTTGTTTCATGCTTGATTACAAGAATAAAGTGATTATGCAATGTCATGTTGAGAGAGCTGACATTTTAAAACATTTTTTTTCTGACAAAGTAAATGTAGAGCAGAAATGTTATTTGTAGCTCATAAAACCCGATTTTGTGACCTTCCAGTCTTGAAAGTGCATTCAGTGTTGATAAATGCACAAGCTACAAGTTGATTAATTTTCAACCGATGCATGGGAGTTATTTTTCTTGAAACCACATTGAAAAGAAACAGGATACTGGGTGTGTCAAGCTTCAGTGGTATATCCTAGAAATGTCAGAGCTGAGAAAAGACTGTAATTCATAAATGACTGGAATAAACAGCCCATTATTGTCTGAGAAAGTTATAATTATGGAGTGTACTTCTATGGACGCTGCAATTATTTCAATAATTTTTTATATATTGAAAATATTTATACCTCCTGTTAAGTTTAACATTAATAAACTTTTGCAAGTCAGTTCCATATTTCTGCATTAGGACATTTGTATCTCATATATATATATATATATATATACACATACATATGTATATATATATATATTCACCCATACACAAGCACATGTAAATCTGTGTTCTTATTTTAAAAATTTAGAAATGCTTTGAAAAGGTGAACATATTTGCTGTAATTTCTTTGTGTTCCAGTCCAGTTCTTGATTTCACAGTTATACTGTGATGCAGAGACATGATACAATCTCCAAGTTACTACACTGGCTTACTCTTAAAACAGTGACATTCTTTTTAGCTCTAGACAGCTCAAAAATCTATGTATTAATAGCTCATAAGGGGAGATGGAGATCAAAGCAAAAGTTTTAGTAAATAGACAGGGGACAGTTTGTGGTTTTCACATGTGAACCACAAGACATTTTGACTATTGAATGCAATGTATTACCTGGAAATTATTAAAAAAGAATAAATTATTAATGGTTTTATGCCACCTGATAAATTATTATGTTGAGATATTTATACAAAGACCACTGTTTTGTAAAAAAAGATGCTTTTTAAACCCCCTGAGAAGAGAAATTGCAGTTATAGTTATTCTGTACTGTCAGAGAGTGTTTTGTACAATGAATTCATTTAATGATTAAAATTAGTTTTTTTAAATATTTGAAGACCAATTCTAGAAAAATATTTTCTTTCTGCTGCAGGATCTAAAAATGAATCCTGAAAGAACATGAAATTTATAAATAGTTGTCTTGGTTTGAAAGAC